>OZ025249.1:38575928-38672961 GCA_964019135.1 Arenicola marina | reverse complement strand
GTCGTGCAGGAATTGCGTCCCTCTAATAGGATAATTATCGCAGTTAAGGAAGTCCTCATCTGCCTGAGTAAATATGTATAAGGCTAGGGCTCATTATGCACGCTTATTATTATAGTTTTGCATACATGCCACAAGGATGTCTGGGGAACAGTTCAGTTGGGAGCTAGGTTTTCAGCAGCCTACCTAGCACAAGTTCCCAGTTTTTATTGATGTTACTGACTTCATCCCTGATCATCCCTGATCATCCCTGATCATCCCTGATCATCCCTGATCATCCCAGATCATTCCTGGAGTGGGATTTTCTGTGCATGTCATATATGTCACGTGGTTGGTTATTAGGTCATGTGTCGTCTTTCACATTGCTGTAGAAAATCGTCGACTCGACCTTGACCCACCTCGCAGAACACCGGAACGTCATTTCCGCCTCAATTTTGGGTTATATAATTAAATATATAACAGATTATATGACACACCTCTTAACAAATAGAACTCGCTGGTCATTTGGCCCAACTTCACAGCTAATAGTTCACAGCGTCTGACGCCCGTAATGACCTGTGCATTTCAACCCCCTTTCAGCCCCCTCACTCTCCCCCCCCCAACCCACCCCTCCCCGCCCGTCTCAAGGCCGTTCATTCACTGAAAACATTGGTTTATAGCGTGCGATACGTTGTTTTCATCACAGCACGTTACACAGGGACCACTTGAACAAACATACAAATACCAGCGCCGTGTCCAAGTGGCCTTATACCTTAGTTCCACTACACACACCCCCCACTCTCCCCGTGCTTACTCCAAACGCCACACAAACTCGCGTACATCTCCCTTCTCCTTCCAAACCTCCTCCCTTTTAATTCCTATTTTCCCATTATCTCTGATTGGATGGCTCCGAGGTTGAAAAGCGTCCCTGTCGGGAAGTCCCCGGCGCTTCTCTTCCCCTTCCCCTTCCCCTCCTTCTCCCCCCTGGCCCTCCACCGTCCCATCACCCTCCATCCGCCGCTCCGCTCCACCTCCACCCCCACCCCGGCTCTCCCCCATGCGCTCCCCAAACTGTCTCGCTAGGCGTTAAATTATTCAGCGTCACTCGAGCTGGGATCACGATTTGAGCGTAATTAGTTGCCCAGGTAAAGGACCCGCAGCTTTAGAGTCCACAGCGCTCAACAGCCTCCTCCATCCTTATCACCCTTTGCATCCACCCCTTCCCCCCTCACCCCTCACCCCTCACCCTCCCACTCTCGTTCTCCACCTTTCTCCTCCTCCCCCCCCCAACCCCCTTACCCACCTCCCCCACTCCCCGAATTTCTTTTCATCCGTCTTGGGTGTGAGGTCACGAGGGGGGAGGGGGGAGGAGGGAGGGGGGAGGGGGGGAGGGGGTGAGTGGCGGGCGTGGGGGATGGAGGGGGTGGGGGCGTTCTATCTCTCTCTAGCGACAGGTGATCTGCTATGCATGTTTCACCAGGCGTCACGAGGGGGTGGCGGCGGAGGCGGCGGGGTGGGGTTTGTTCTAGGAGGATGAAGGGCGGGGGAACGGACGGAGGGTTGGAGTGGGGGGGGGAGGGGGGTGGCTGGGGGTGGGAGCGGATTTTCGCGTGGCGAAGTTTCCACTCAAGCGTGCGCCGGCATCCGACGTCTTTGTACCATTTAGACAAAAAAGCTAAAAGAGAAAAAAGAAAACAAAAAAAAGAGGTTGGGAGGCAGGGATAAAATATTGAGAGCCACCAAGGTATAATTCGCAGTTAAAGCCTTAGTGGTCGTGTTCGAGCCTGGACTCATCTACATGACCCCCCCCCTCCAACCCCTCCTATCACCCCACCTTCTATTACCACCCCGCTCCCATTCCCTCACCCACTACGCTCTGCTAACCCCCTTCCCCCTCACCGGCCCCATCACCACATTGCCTTTCTTGACACTGCGTCAAGGAAGGACCCCCCTCCCCTCCCTCCCCCCCCTCCCTACCCCCCCCCCCCCCCACATCACCTCCGACGCCGCCCGGAAGAATCTGGCTTCGCCCTCTACTTTCTCATTGGCTCTCCCATACCGCTATTTATAGGGGGTCACCTCGCCACCCCCACCCTCACCCCCCACCCCGCTCTCCACCCCGCTACATACGGCAGGTTCCTCCCCGTCAGCCCGCCCGCCGTCACCACTCGGTGTCGCAACGTCAGTCGGACGACACCCGACACTAGTGTTCTCCTCTCGCCGAACACCCTATTTTTAGCCGACGTAAGTCAGTTTGGACCCTCGGATCGGGAGAGAGAGGAACGAAAACGACTCGATCATCACTTCGCATGTTATAGGCGTCGGCGATAATGATTACTTGTGTGATACCTCCACGACACCGAGAGAACCATCAAAGTGAAACTCTCCTCACAGCACGTGGATGAGGTGTAGTCAGTCTTACGGAGTAGTTCGAGAATCCCTTACCATCTCGCCGTCGGCCGCATCTGGCGAGTTGTCTCCAGGTGACACCAGGTGGCGCTATTGGATTACGATCCCGTGTTTTCACGTATGATTACTCTGCCCGCTACCGTAGCCTTGGCAACCACGCGCAGGCGGTACGTACGGATGCGATTATAGATAAAGCAAGTCCGTCGGTCATCCTCCGCTGGGAGATTGAAACCGATTATGGATGGCCATATGCGGATAAATGGCGTAGAATTATCCCGTTTAAAATATTGTGAAGATATTTGCATTTATTTTTTAACATACAGTTTATCGGTGTCTTTTGTCAACCACTGTATATATAAATAGCGGATGCAGGGGGGGGGGGGGGTCGGACACCCAGCTTTTTGATGAAGAATGCAGTTCTTCAATGCAAGACCATCAATTTAGGCCATCTGGAGCGCGGACCCCCTCACCCCCGTTCTGAGAAAGAACGCCATATGAGGCGGCGGTTTCAGATTTCAGTGGACAGCCCCCCCTTTTCCAATTCTTGGATCCGCCCCCGTAAATACTACTTACCTGTGCGGTCTTGTTGTTTTCTTGATGTCGGAACATACCCAAGGTTGTTGACATGAACGGTGATACTATCGAAACCTATCATGGAAAGGTGAAACAAATTAATATCACAGTACGGATGTCTAATAGCATCTTTTGGGTTTATTTACAGAAACATGGAGCTGCTGTACGTGGTGCTTGCCCACGTGTTCGCTTGGATTATGCAGGGAGGACCATCGACTGCCGTACTAGGTAAGGATACATGTAAACAGAGTCAAAACTCGATGTGAAAGGAGTCAGAACTGAATGTAAAAAGAGTCAGAACTGGATGGGAAAGGAGACAGAACTGGATGTAAAAGGAGTCAGAACTGGATGTGAAATGAGTCAGAACTGGATGTGAAAGGAGTCGGAACTGAATGTGAAAGGAGCCGGAACTGAATGCGAAAGGAGTCAGAACTGGATGTGAAAGGAGTCAGAACTGATTGTGAAAGGAGTCAGAACTGAATGCGAAAGGAGTCAGAACTGGATGTGAAAGGAGTCAGAACTGAATGTGAAAGGAGTCAGAACTGGATGTGAAAGAAGTCAGAACTGAATGTGGACGGAGTCAGAACTGGATGTGAAAGGAGTCAGAACTGGATGTGAACGGAGTCAGAACTGAATGTGAAAGAAGTCAAAACTGGATGTTAAAGGAGTCAGAACTGAATATGAAAGGAGTCAGAACTGAATGTGAAAGGAGTCAGAACTGAATGTGAAAGGAGTCAGAACTGGATGTGAACGGAGTCACTGGATGTGAAGAAGTCAGAACTGGATGTAACGGGAGTCAGAACTGAATATAAAAGGAGTCAGAACAGAATGTTACAGGAGTCAGAACTAGCTGTGAAGGAGTCAGAACTGGATGTGAATGGAATCAGAACTGAAAGGAGTCAGAACTGAATGTGAAAGGAGTCAGAACTGAATGTGAAAGGAGTCAGAACTGGATGTGAAATGAGTCAGAACTGAATGTGAAAGGAGTCAGAATTGGATTAGAAAGGAAAGGCACGAGTATGAGGTTTCCGAGCATGGAAACGCCTCTGCTCAGAGTGAGAGAGGTTGAGACTGGGCCAGGAATGGGTGATTACTAATAACAATTACGCCATTGTCAGCTGTCGTATTCCATCCAACAAGAGGGTTATTAATTTATTATTGCTGGCCACCAGTTTTGCCGTTTTTCGTCAGCTGTTTGACTCCGTCTCCATTTCGTAGATGGCTACATGCTGGGACATGCATGCAGACAGAAATAGAATATCAGAAATGATGACACCGCTGAGGAAAGTACATGATAGAGAGCCTGGGAAATTAATTTAAAAATAATTAGAGTCGTTCTTCCAGAGATTACGCATTACGTTATACTAATAGAAATCGGAAACTAACGTGAAAGATGGAGCACGGAAAGGATATCGAGACACAGAGAACGACATTAATGGGGAAAAAAGAGCAGGAAGAAAAAGAAAAAGGCAAGACATAGAAACATAGAGATTCTAGGAAATACAATAATATATCAAAAACTAAATCAAAGTGTATGGGTGTATGCAACATGTACTATACATAATGACAACGTAATTCGATCATTATACCAGATAAAACTAAATAGGCCAGGACTAAAAGCGTCTCTTGTTACATAGGTCTACGACTTTATTCGGTTGCACTGTATCCGACCAGCACCTGGACGTCGAGGCCTCCTCGCATAGCTACTAGCTAACTCTTTCATCGTCAGCAATCAGACTCCAGTAAAGGTGTAATTAATTCATTAATGCTCGCTCGCGACACAGGACGGACGCGTCACCAGTTTTCATCGCATCGGATATGGACTCCGGTCCCTATAGGCCCTCCATATCGCCACTGTAGCTAGCCACTGGGAGCCTAGTCACACCCTTCCAACCAACTGCTCCTTCATTGTCACCAATCGGACTCCAGTAAGAGTGTAATTAATTCATTACTGCTGGCCAGCGACACAGGACGCGTCGGCTTTTAGCGATTCTTCCTGTACCCGACATCATGGCGGGCCACTAAGGTGAGCGATAATAGCAGCTGTGAGGTGAATAGAGTTCGCTTTCTGGCCAGTGCAGCTATCGCATGGAGATGTGGACCCCACTCCAGCGTTAAATGGCGCTAATAAACAAAGCTCAGAAGCTGAGTGTTTGGACGCTGAAGCTCTCCTGTTATATTTAGTCAGCCAGTTATACGTCTCTCCACCCCCCCCTCCCCCACACCCTTCTTCCCTGCCGGACCTGGACATCCACCCTGGTGCCCCCCCACCCAAGCTTTTCTTCGCGAATCATTCACGCCAGCATGCGGTTTCTATGAGGGACCAACCGCAGTAACTATGTGTTTTTGTATTAGCTTCATGAATAATTACCTCTCTACCTCCACGGAAGCGAGGATTATTTGTAAATAATAAACGTGAAAAATGTATTGAGCTTGGGAACCAGCGGACTGAGAGCTGTTGTGTGGTTGAATATTATTGGCTGTGGTTCCCCGATCGCCACCGACCACTTGGCTCATTACGGCCTGGATATATGTGGCGTGACTGTCTATATATGGATAGGCCCTATCTGTGCCACTGGCGAATCCGAGGTGTGAGTGGTAGTGTAGGGTGAGTGACGGGGCGGGGGGGGGGGGTGTCGAGGGGTCCTGACGACCGGGGAAGAGGGAGGAGGGGGGGGGGTCTTTAGGAGACAGGAGAGGACCCCCTTAGAGAGAGTCGCATCCGAACAAGAATCGGCGGTCCACCAAAAATAATAGGGGGGGGGGGGTCCACAACATATAAGGGGGGTCCACAACATATGAGGGGGATCCACAGCATATAAGGGGGGTCCACAACATATAAGGGGGATCCACAACATACAAGGGGGGCCCACAAGATATAAGGGGGATCGACAGCATATAAGGAGGGTCCAACACAATCTTAGAAGGGGGAGTCCTTCAAATATAAGGGGTAGAGGGAGGCAGGTCCAAAAAAGGGGGGTTTACCATTTAAATGAGAATACCGTATACTCCATAAAGGGCCTCGTCCCTCAAAAAGGGGAGGAGGTCGGGACCTCCTGGATCACCGCCTCCTACCCCCCCCCCTCCCATGATCCCAACCACCCTTTCTGAAATGATAGCGATGAATCTATGATGAACCCGGGGTGAAGGGGGGAGGGGGAGGGGGCCCCTAATATACATATCTGGTGGCGGGGTTTTCTGGATGCCCAGTAATGCCTGAGTTTATTTAATAATATACTATTTAATATATTTCTAATTTCAGGAATTTAGAAAGTAGGACCCTGGACCCCCCTAGACTCGTCCCTAAATCATTCATAAGGTTACCCCACAGAACTGATATGTCACATGTTAACTTAATTAGTAAAGGAGGACTGGGAAGTTCTGGTGTCATCCTGGGGGCACACAATGGTGTTCGTAAAGCGGGTTTGCTGGGAGGGAAAATAATAAACCAAGCGGGACTGCATAGAAAATGCGACACGACATAGAGCAGGTCAATAGAAAAAAGAGATACCGCCTTCGGAGCGGGGGGCTGGGAGGGGGGGGGGGCGGTGGAACCTATCCGAAGCCAACAGTGTATTATTAAGTACCCCCTCCCCCCCCACACACACACACACTCCTGGTGCTCCTTTCGTGCTCGTCATAGCCTACCAGAGGTGCTAGCACATTTATTATTTCGACCGGATGTCTGCTCGCCAAGGACTCCACGCAGATGAATAGTACCCGATATTCTGAGCGGAGAACACATGCATACTAAATTCCTACAAGTGGACATATTATATATGCACCATTTGCCCTGCGTCATATAGTCGGACATGACTGACCGAGCTCTATGATTGGCCCATCAACTGGGTTAGGTTAATATTGACGGTTCAAAGCATTCCTGGGTCATCATAACGTCAATGGCAACTGATAGCTGGAGTAATAGGCTTTCAGATATGTATAAAACGTAGCGGAATAAGGCCCCGAAACTTGTTGGATTACTCAGATTAGTACCTCATAAAGAATAGAAAGACATTGCTTGTCCGACCGACGCAGACCGACCGCTCCAAGTTGACGGTCGAACTATGAATAATTGATTTCTACCTCAATTCCAACAGTATAAAGGGAAGTTTGACTTGTCGCTAAATGTGGGTTCATTGCCTTGATTAGCATGCCTGACAGACGAAAAGATTCCGGTTATATGCGCATACCGGCAAAGCTGCTTTTTCATATTAGTGCTATTGGTGCCACCGCGTGGAATTGAATGAGAAAATGCCAATTTCACTGTATCACTTCAAAGTCGTTGCAAGAAAATAAATTATATATGTATATTTTAGGGAACTTTGTTGCACATACACTACACTGCACAAACTGGTGCAATAAGAAAGATGATGGATAAAAAAATCCAATAAACGTATATTTTTTTGACCAACCTTATATACATACCCTCTCGTATTTCAGAGACGCGGGACTACTGTTACCCTGAGGGGTTCAATGTCTCGTGCGGCAATCGCGACATCATCATGATGCACAAGGCCTTCTACGGACGCATGCGCACAGGGACGTGTCTCACTTCCGACTACGAGGTGGGCTGTTCGTCAGACGTGTTGCTGGAGATGGACCGGAAGTGTTCTGGCCGCCATAGCTGTTTCGTGTCGGTGTTAGACGAGGCCCTTCACCCGCGACCAGCCTGCCCGGGGGACATGTTCGGCTATCTGGAGGCCGCTTACACCTGCATCAAAGGTAACGATCCTGCTAGGATTGGTTGTATATTCAGAACGCTTAAAGCGATTCTGGTCATATGGGAAAAGGAAGGGAAAAACGGAGCCATGTTCCCGGGGTAACCCCCTTCTCTTTGCGAAGAAGGACATGGGATCTTTATCCCGTGACCGCACAGACATGACCACAGGCAGGTTCGAACCACCGATCCACGTGCTCGGGCTAGGCTCTGATGTGGTCAGAACGCTGAATGCCAGCGCTCTAACCCACTGAGCTATCGAGCGGCCCTCGGCAACACTAGTATTGACATGACGGTTGTTGGCGCTCGGGTCACGGTTTCGGGGTATCCAAGTATCATATACGCCTAGGTGGTTTCTCTGGGTCTTTATTGGTATTCGCACTATAAATGGCACCAGACGTTTACGTTGGTTTCTTGTAAATTATCAGAATCATGAAATGTCTTCAGAGATCTCTCCGCGGCCGGAGACACAGAACTAGTAAACAACAAACTCTATGGGCAGCCGTTGCGGTATTAAATGCGCAAGTCGGTCCTTAACAGATACCACTAGGCTACCAAGTAAATGTAACGATTGTGGTTTTGGACCAGTTTTCTATGCACACGAGGGCTAAAGTTAAGTATTCACTGTTGGTTGAAGCTGTTGATCGAAGCGCTCTCAGTGGAAGTCCTGGATACGTGTCATATTGACGTTGACATAGTTAAATGTTGCTGTCTTCTTTTATAAATCGTTTTATAGGTCTTTTTTTTTTATGTCCGTGTGAAATGGAGATATTGATAAATGTTGAAAAGGCTAAGGAAAATTTCACGAAAGATATCCTATATTTGTGTGTAAGTCGCCCACGGAATGCTGAAGCACTGCTTATTTTGTTTTCTTCGTAATCTCCTTAGACCACAAAAAACCTCATTAGGGGAGGTATAAGGCTAGCGTGTCAGACTTTCATGGCTCTAGTGTTGATATGATTCAGAGGCCCCTTTCATTTCGGGCTGCCTCAGCCTGCACCCGGACGGTGGCGTCACTAGAGCACTCTACTAATTAACCAGCTAAATCTGTTAGAACCCCGAGCCTGTTAGAAAGGTGTCCGGTTCTCTGCACCCCACACCCCCGCAACCTTAATGCAGTTGACGTCCACCAGAGGGTGCCACTGTCTTCACACCGGGACCATTGATCGCTAACTAATCCACTTTCCTTCCGCCTCTCCCCCCCACCGCGTGTTACTTTCACGCCCGCGCTGCCATCGCCATCGCCATCGCCATCGCCATCGCTGTCCCCCCCGCGTGGCGCTCCCTACAGTGGAGAGTGGCACCGGTAAGCCCTGCCGGCCGGCCGAGGGGATCCCGCTGACGGCGCCCTCGGGGTCCCTAGCCAGCATCACCGCCAGGGAGCGCTGGGGTTACCAAGGCGCCGTGTGTCCCTGGTCCATCACCCTGAGTGCCGGTCAGCGGATCAACGTGACGCTGTACGACTTCGGCGTGGCCACGCGCACGGCACGCAGGGACTCCATGTGCGAGGTGTACGCCACGATCCACGAGAGGGCCCTGGCGGTCGACATCACCATCTGCAGCTCGGGCACCCGCGAGAAGGCGGTCTACTTCTCCGAGAGCAACCACATCAAGATAGCGATGAGGACGACGACGCAGCCGAACCCGGTTAACTACGTCCTCAAATACGAGGGTAAGATAGAGAATAAAGGAAACATCATATCATCATATCATGTTAGTGTACTCCATTCTTTACGTGTGTAACGGTATGCAACGGTGCGTAATACGTTGTAATAGTTATAGGGCTTCCAATCCCGGGGGGAAGGGGGGGGGGGGTGCACTACATAGTATGGTATATATACATATGTTCCGCCCAATTGTTCCCTCTGTTCGCCTTTTTTCTATCAATCCCAGAAGCAGAAATCTACAATTTATCTTGATTTGTTCATATTTTTTTTAATTGCAGCTCTTGAGTATATATTCCAGTCTATATGTGTTCAAATAATTAATCTACATCACCATTAATATCAGTGTCTATTTTGGATGCCTTAATTAACTGAAGAAGTCTAAATTTCTAAATTGACCTCTATGGCCTCTATGACCTCTATGACCTCTATGGCCTCTATGGCCTCTAGGACCTCCATGGCCTATATGACCTCTATGGCCTCTATGGCATGTGCTTCCAATTTGAGTAGTTAATTATTGTTTATGCTTTCTTGTCACCACCGATCGTTAACGCTCCGACAAATACGAGGGAAAGATACAGTGACACGGAAAAAGGAAATACGCCCTATTATTCCGGTGCAGGACTCATTTTTGTATTTGCGTAATTATGCAATGTCGTAATACGGCGTCAAAGTTTAGCTGTTATTTAGCCGGGTGAGGTGGGGTGGTGGGGTGGGGGGGGGGGTAATTTCTTTGGAACATCGTTAATGAAGCTACATATAATATGTTATCCGAGAGTTCCGCTCGAGAGCGAGAGTTCCGCAATTATAAGTACGGCTCATGCCATTGGCTGACATTTGCGATAATGCGTCAGACAGCGCGAATAAAAAAGTTTTAGAACAGCTCCGCAGTCCATTATATCAGACGTTAGATTGGCTCGCTCCCTCGACATCAGCGCGGAAGGTTCAAAGCCCTGAAGTCGGGCAGTCATGTGGTACGTGACCGTCTGGTTGCGGCGCTGCCAGAAGAAAAAACAAGAACATGTCGCAAGAGAAGTAACATAACTGCTAATCAAGAAAACTTCGGAATCCGTCATCTCATTACAAGTACGTGGTACAGCTATATAGCGCTGTTTGTGATGACTGGTAATTGGCATAAGTCAGGTGCAAACCTCCTGCCACGTACAGAGCTCATAGGTGCACACCTTACTCTGGGTACATTGCTTCGTTTATGTAGAGACGTTCACTGTACACCCCCTCAATGTACATACGTCCTTGTATGTAAAACATTCTCCAATGCTTCATCATATCTGCCTAAATGTTCAGACAATCTCAACGTACAGAATTTCTGCAACAAGGCAACACCTTCCCCAATATACACACCTCCAATGAATGATCTCCCTGCTGTATCCACCTTCTTCTCTGAAAAAAACAAACTCCCAGGGTGGATAGCTCGCCCGATGAGTCTCCCCTTCCACTCCCCCCACCCCACACCCTTCCCCCCAATCCCCCCCAACTCCCCCCAAGATTTGACAATTGATCGTGCGCTCGATTCGGGTGCGTCCTCGGTTGGCTTTTTTCACCAATTGAAAAGCCAATCGCAAAAGTTTCCGGTTTGCATCCTGCTCTGGTATTTCCTGCGAATGTCTTTTATCCATCCATCCGCCGGTGAGAGAACAAACCGGCCTATTATTGCCTTGGTAACGGCCCTTCGTCCCTTCGCTCCGACCCTGCTCGCTAATACGTCCGCAACACGCAGAGTCACCCACCCACCCACCCAAGCCGGGACAATCATCATTACGATTACGTTTTTTCCTGTACTTCCTGTAGCAGTGGGATGTAGCGACCCCGAGGTACCCACGGGGGCTTGGCTCAGCCGCAATGGCGACAAGGCGGTGATCACGTGCAACTTCACCACCCAGGCCTGGCACATTGTCTGCCATGGCAACACATGGTTCGGCAGGACCGACAATTGTACCACAGGTAAATAGAGTTTGGTATACTTATTATCGAGAGCGGAGGGATTTCAACGCGTGATTGTTTAATATAAATATTCAACTTGCGCTTAAAGTTATGAAATTTGAACTTAAAATTGAACTTTAAATTGCAATGAAACTTAAAATGAAGACAATGGTCTGGTTTCAGTGCCAAATCCGGATAGTTTCGCTTCGTGATGCTTACTCCTTGTCTGTTATATACCAAAGACTTAATAAGCTTTCCAAGGCGGTGATGAAGCTGTTAAACTTCGAAAAAAAGCTACATAAAGCTGACGATTCTTCTAAAGTCATATAAAGTATAATAAACAATCCACTTGATAACAAAGAGTGCCGAACGCTTATTTTGATAATGACAGATGGCATTTTTTTTCGTGCAAATGAAAGGCTATGCATTTTTAGTAACATTTATACTTATGTATGTCTGTTGTTGCCTTGCAGTCTCCAACGGCCAATTGCCCGAAGGCCAAACATCTCAAGTGGAAGATTTCCCTTATGGTGAGGCAGTGACAAATCTCTATTAGGTTAACATACATGGGCGGCCAGGCGCGTGTCTTTATTGCCAAATGATTGGTTGGTTGTATATTCAGGACGCTTTAACCATTTTGGTCATATCGCGTCAATGGGAGAAGGAAGGGAGAGTGGAGCCATGTCCACTACTCTTTGCGAAGAAAGACATAGGATCTTTATCCTGCGACCACACAGACATGGCCACAGCAGGGCTCGAACCACCGATCCACGTGCCGTTAGGCTCTCATGTGACCAGAGCACGCAACGTCTCTGAGCTACCGGGCCGGCCCCTTTATTGTCAATTGCTTGTCAAATTAAATTGATGTTTTGCGTCCCAAATGACGACTTGGTCGACTGTTCATGAGCATGGGGGTCACCAGTGGTCTGTGACGGGTACCACAGGGCAATGTGACCTCTAGCATGAGGATCTCATTAACAAATGTGTACACATTAACAAATGTGTACACATTAACAAATGTGTACACATTAACAAATGTGTACTCATTAACAAGTGTGTACACATTGAAAAGTGTGTACACATTGAAAAGAGCGCATACCTTGTTTGTTCAACCCCAGTGATGACATTTACCATCTCTGGAACATTAAATGGCAGTGCACCGCCTTAATGAATATTTAAATGTTGTTGCATGTCGTACAGACCCGGGATGGCCCAAGTCACGTGGTATATCTGTCGGCTTGTGCTTCAGGTTTACTGGTGGCTGTCATAGCTGGGATAGTTCTCGGCGTGCTCATAGGTGTCGCTCTACTGTCCGGCGTCGTCATTTGTCATCGAAGGTCAGTATGCATACGTGTAACTGGGTCCCCCAAGACGGCTGCCCGCTTTATTACTCCATGTTATTATTATTATTAAGCGATTTACAGCTGCTCATACAGCGGTTTGCGACCTACATTGTGATTTTCAAGATTACTTTACAAAAACATGGTGGACATTTTCTGACTGTGAATGTTAACTATGTGCGACATAGATGTGTCATCGTATGTTAAAAGGTAAAACACGGCATCGATGTGCAAATTTTGATGGCTTGGTGCACGGCGATAGTATGCACAGACTGCTAATCAGGTATTATGTATTATTTATAGATGTATTAGGTGGATTAAGAAAAAAGTAAACTGTAGAAATGCTAACATATTTAGTATTTAATCATGGTTCCGTTGTTGGCCACCAGGCGGCGGCGGCGCATGCGCAGGGACGAGAGGACGGGGGCTGACGAGCTTGGTGTCACTGACGACATGACGGAGGCCACGCAGGGCGGGGTTCCTTTATTCACCGGCTACAAGCCCGTCCAGCCGTGCCAGGCCTGCCTCCAACAGCCGGGCTACTACACCCACGTGTGCGGGGTCGCCCTTAACTACCAGCCATACGCGCACGGCCAGACGCGGGCGCCACCTAGCGAATGCGGCGGGATGACCGAGCTGGGGACGCCGTGCCGGCTGAAATGCTCGGGTCACGACTACGAAAAGCCAGGTTACCCGTTGGATATACACCACCAGAGACTGTCGGAAACCGGCAAGTTCTACCAGGAGTTCGATTGCGTCGGGGTGGATGTGCTGCAGCAGGTAGCGACTGCCGCTAAGCAGATTGACAGGTAGTCGGGGTGGTGCGGCGCGACTGCATGCAGGGCCCTCTGCCGGACGGGAGAGTGGGCCTAAATGGAACTAAGGATCACGTGACCAATGGAGTTCCTGGCGCTATCTAGCGCATGGCAGATGGGGGTACGCTGACGCTGACTGTCGGGGAGACAGGGGTGGGGGGAGGGGGGGATACAAATAGTGAGAGAAAGTGAGTGACAGAGAAAGAGAATGAAAGAAAGAAAGAAAGAAAGAAAGAAAGAAAGAGAGGAGAAAAGAAAGAAAGAAAAAAGAAATATATAAAGAGACAGACTGTTTTGTACCAAGGATTCAATAAGCCTTTCAAGTGACTTGATGAAGCTGTTGTAGTTGGAAGCAATGCTATGTACGTATGTAATGGCCAACTCTTCCCTAGTCAGTTGTATGATCGCAAAAATACTGAGACACTATCCACACGATTGAAAGGAACGACGATTCGCTGCTGATCCAGAACATCATTCTGGAGACTCATTGGAACGATGGAGATCCCGCAGGCATAGATCCCGACGGTACTGGTGTAATACTAGCATCTGATGTACATTATTATGTCCAGTCATGTTTCAGACTTCACCGCACGGAGCCTCTTGTTAAAACCAATATTCACGATATCATATCTCATTCAGTTCCTTCAGCTTGAGGTGGGGAGTGCATACCTGCACGACATGTTGATGTTAAATCGAATACTAAAATGTGGAGCCCGCTGTCTTCTTCTGAAGCAAAATCTCCCAAGGAGGGGGCAGGATCAGGTTTTGCATTTCGGTGCCTAATTCCGTAGGAGTTCTTCCTCTGGGGACGGAGTCACCCATGTGAGACAGCCAAGTAGAAAAATGTTGCTCTCCTCTCATGGGTGACTGAATGGCTCAGCCAGTGGAGGGCAGCATTAAACTGTGCGGTCTACGGAATTCGGCAACGAATTGTAACGATTCGGACATCCCCTCTATTCATAGTGACTGGATCGGCCGCCGATCAGAAAGATTCCGGATTACCGGAGATCCACTGTCTGTGTCTGGATTAGTGTCGACTCAGCGATTCCCCACTGGAAGATCTAAGCAATCAATTGACTGAATTTTGTCACCACTGAATCACTTTTATTAAGATAAACACACTTATCAGACACTGGGCATAATTGATTCTGTGCCATGACCTTGACACGAACGTCCTCCCCCCCCCCCACGAAACCTATTGGGCCAGTGTAGCAACTCACCCCGCAGCTATATGTCGCGGGTATCTACCTACCCCACTAGCGGATACCGTATCGACTAGGACCAGCCGACCCAGTCTCAATAGCTGTCTATGGGCCTCAGTCACGTGATATTCAGATTGTTGGTGGTGCGAAGAGTCAGAAACTCTTATACACAATTGTTTCATTCCTTCGTCATTTTATTGCTATATCGTGCACCTTACAGCCGTGAGACATAACTGAGGGCTCAAGTGAGAAACGAGTGTATTATTTGGCGACGCACTGTGCGGTTTTAAAGGGGAATGAATCGTGATAGATTGTCATTAAATTGAACTGATTTACGAGTCTGTTATAACGCGCACGCCCCTAGCGGCATGACTGTGAACCTCGCATGCTGGTGATGATGATAGATGTGAGGTTCGATCCTGTGAAATGATATGATTCACAACACCTAGTCACGCTTGGATAGCACATATTCGTCTTAAAGTGTTTCAAGATAAATCTCAGACGATCAAGCTATATAAATGTAAAATAAACCATAAAGGGAGCGAATTTTAGTTTCGCTGAGTTTCTCAAGAGAAAAACATACATGACTTTTCTGTTGTTTTATAATTCGTTTTCTCCCATTGCAACTTATTATTATTTTTTAATTATAGTTCAGAGATCTGTTACATATCTTCGGTTTCACGCGTGTAAAGTGTATGGTTTGCCACACCGAGTGACGCTTCTGTCGAGGGACACAGTTGTTACAGTAACGCTTGGGATAAGACACACAAACGCTCATCAAGACAAAACCCGTGCCATGACATCCACACTCCCATGCGTTGCTATGGTAGCGGCTTACGTGACGTAATGAATGCAATGATCTCTGGCAGGTCGTCAGAAAGACCATTGGGTACCTGAACGATGTCTGTGGTTCTGTATGTTCATTATTGGCTCAGAATTTTGTGATAATTAAATATACTTCGAATAAAGATTTTGTGTAACTCGTATTTTTGTGTGCAAAGCTAGACAGCGATGTCGTATAGGGTACAGTGAACATGATGCCAAAACCGGGCCAATTTAGATCTGTTTAGACATATATTTCCCGTGGTAAACCTGCCAGAATAGGTATAGTTTGCTTGACAGTTTACCGAGAGTTGGAAGCTATGTACACTACGTCAGAGATTTGTGTGAAGTTCACCGGGTTAGCTAAGCGTCATGGGGATATTGAGCAGGCTCCAGGCAATACATTTCAGGGATAATTAATTGATAGGAATAGATCATTGTTGCACCAATCAGGCCATAATATGTAACAATTTTACATCCTCACATGATTTTGGGGGGAAACAACAGTTTGGATGGCGTTATGAAACTGTTCCCGGTAATGAGACAATTAAATATCCATATTCCAATGATGAGCTTGATCTAGAATCGAATTAATTGCGGTAAAACCCAGTACTATACCGACTGAGGTACAGAAGCGCCCGGTCGACTGACGGCGAAGCAGCGTGGAGACTGACGGAGTGGTTGGATGGGATTCCCCATGTCTGGATCACTTCAGTGGATCATAACGTATTGATCACCAGCTCCCTAGCCTGGAGATAACGCACCCATGGCATTAGTCGTAATGGGATAAATTGGTGTTTGGGGCCGCTTTCGTGTGCATAATGGCTAAACTGGAACTAAGGAACCTCCAGGGACGCTGAGGGATGAATGGAGGAAACATGCCCCAGATCCAAACCCAAGACCTGTGTAATCTGCGACCCAGTGCGCCAGCCATTACACCATGGATTGACCCCCCCCCCCCCCACCAGCCATTTGTCATAACGGGCCCACTGCTTTTCACTATATACGATTCCAATTCACCCCCCGCCCCCTAGTCCCCCAATGAAGTTGCCTGTTTTCTGCCCCCTTTCCTCCCCCGATGGTAGTGTTAGGAGCCGTCTTGCTGTGTATTTAGCCCCCACTCCTATTACCAACCCTACGCCAATGTTGTGTGTGGCTTCGTTCGCTACAGAGACAGTTTCGTCTCGTCGCTACCTATAAAACGTATATAACCATACTCTGAACACGTCAACTGTCGCTACCTATAAAACATACCATATTCTGCATATGTCACACGTCAACGATTTTTTTGTGTTGGAAAGAAACGACGCATGACGATATTATAAACAGGCGTAGTTAGAAAGCCGCACATTGGAGCGAAGATCATATTTACACCGAGAGAACAGGGTTGGAGGATGGCGGGGGGGAGAGGGAGGGGGGGGGGGGTGCACAAAAACGAAATGACCCGTCACGAATATTTAGGGGTACAGATTATCCCCCCACCCCCGCCCCATTCGGTCTTCAAATGGATATGAACCCATTTTTGAAAACAAAGAAGACCCTAAGAATTAGGGAAAAAATTCCCTAATCTGTACCAAACACTCGAAATTCATGGCCTAAAGCTGTCCCTCAATCCACAATAATAAATGAAGAACTTAAATGAACTGCAATAAACTGTTTAATTAAATTGTGAAAGGCAAGAAAAAGACAAAAAGATACTTCCCAGTCGAAAGCTATACCGAAATGGACTACCAAGCGACATTTTTACGCTGAGTGCGCCTTTAGCTTTCACAATGTATTGCGTCGTGAATCCATCTGGCCCATAAGATACTTCACGGGCCGGCTTGGGTCGGGTCGATACAGTCCACTGCAGAGATACTCCGCACGACATGTTCTCCGGACGACGAGAGGTGACGCATGCCAAGTGGCAGTTGACGAGTCACTCTGACGCGTACTTTCCATTTCCGCGCCGCTGTCGGCGGCCGTGATATGAGTTGATAGGCCCGCAGTAAATTTCACAATGTGGCCAGGCGTCGAGACTTCATAGCTTGCAAATGGCCAATTTAGACCTGTGATTAAATTCAGCCCGTAAACGATACATCATTGCAGTTAAAACTGCCCTCGATGTGGCGTCATTTTCGGAGGGATAATTCGGCACTGAGTCAGGGCCAAATTGGGACATAATTTTGTCACTGTACAAGGCCTGATGTGCAGTGAGCATCCGAATTCAAGTTTTAGGGAAAAGTCCGTCTATCCAAAATACGATAAAGGCACCAACTGAGGGCTGATGACAAAAATAAAGAGCTTTATATAAACGGGGCTACCCACCATTGGGGAATTAATTAAATAATTAAACTGCGAGACAGGTAAAAACACAATCATAAGCTATATAAAATGGCTTACAAAAGAAGCATGCTAATTATATAAATAGTGACTGTGGCACTGTTTTATTGCATACTTAATAACCATTTCGACGGCACAGAGTGGCACATAACAGCTGATGACATAACATTTGAATCGCGTCTCTGCACGCAGTCATACCTCCCCGCCACCACCACCGCGCCCTCTCCTAAAATATGAATCAGTTCTCTGCACGCAGTCATACCGCCCCCCCCCCCCCCCTCACTCCTCGGCCCGTCCCCGGGCCCTCCCTTGTACCTGCGACAGCGGCAAGCGTGACAAGCTGAGCTCACCTTTAATTTGTGGCCACCACCGGGCAGCAAATTTCAATCGAACATGCAGACACGAGCCTCACCTGGCGTGACGTCACGCTGACCTGACCCAGTTAGCGCCTGACTGCGTCTGTTCTTCCACCTACCGAGGTCACCACTGTATAGAGTGCGTCTCCGCGCTGCATGCAGACTGCCCACAATACTCGCTTGCTATACCTGTTGTAAACGGCCCCGATCTACGGAGATACAAGCGCACATGTAGGCCGTCCTATAGGATACACGGGTCTGCTATAAGTGAACATTCCTACGTTACATAATCAGTTAAATGAACACTGGGACATAGTTCAACTTAAGGATACATTGATATGAAGAACATCGGCATGGACGCATGGCTCGCAATGGTTGTCACCTGCCTGGGTGTCTTGCAGGTAGCCCAGGGAAGCTCTATCAAAGAAATTATTGACACCAGACCTGAACTGTCTATGGTAAGTACATACCGCAACACCACCACAGCTGAGCTGTGTTTACATTGGGTTTTATTGCACACTTGTATCTCTACCTTCAGACATTTCCTGATTGACAGTGGTCGACTGGTGGACATATATATAGCCCAATCATTATCGATTATTGTCGTCTTATATATATACACACACTGCGCGATACGTGAGATATATAGAAACGATGGTTTGCTCAAAGATGGAAGAACGACCGGGGATAGCATTGGGGACAGCTGCGTAAGGATGTCAATTTCAAACGGGTCGTTAATGGAAGTTTTGCTCAAACCATTGTATGCAATGTACAACTCGTCGCGTATATATCTGCTGGCCGTCGGTGGTGCTGCGGCCTGGTTGGCGCTGTGAACATTTTGTGGGAGAACATGGGTATGAATGGATGTGGGTTTTAGGCCACCTTTTCCGCACCCGCGGACTAAATTATGTCAAGGGGAGATACATAATATGTGACACAATCCCCTTATTGGAGTGCCTGATCGAATGTTTGTCTGAAGCATCATGTGTTACTGAGTTACTGGGGCCACAGGGGTAGGCTTTGGAGACAGGGCTGTGACGAGGCCCTGGCCTAGATGCGTAGCTGCTGGTTCGAACCAACGCTTTATTGAATGAATTATTGTGTGTTTGCTTAATGTTAAGAACTCTTGCCACGAACTCGCGTGGCAATCGCGTATTTAGCTTGTTTATTGTATAAATGTAGAGCTGTCAAAGCATTACATATGTAGCTTTTAGAAGACTTCCACGGTTCCGTAAGCTTATTGCTAATAACTTGCTATAACAAATATCATTGAACATATATTCAATAATGTTTTTTTTTCATAATTGTGCATGTAACTAAATAACAAATTTGGGGTGCGGCGGGGTGGGTGGGGGGGGGGGGGAGGTGGGGGGGGGGGCACTGGACCGCCACTCTGACACCCCCCACCCGGGCTCCGCCCCTCACCATCCTAGTCCCTGAGTTTATACGGGAATAAGGATAACTGAATATTTCCGACCACGCCCCGCTGAGCCAGTCAGGTGTTAATCTTATCATATGACTTTATGGATGACCCGACCATTCCACCCCCGCCCCTCCTCTCTCCTGCCTCCTCGCTTATCGTCTCCCGTACCTTCTCTTCCCTCCTTCACCCCGTTCCTCCCCCCCACCCCCCTGGCTCCCCCTCGACGTCCAAACCATAACAACAGAATCGTAAGCTGCGGGTATATAAAATAGGATACGAAAGTAACATGCTAATTAAATTGGTCACATGCCCAATACATAGTAATCCTGGTGTTTTTCATTTCATACTTGACGCAGCACACAGAGTGGCAAATCAAAAAAACGATGACATACAATATAGATCTTCATGCACGCTTACTCATTCATTCGACAAGTGCAACAACGTTTACCCACGATTACCTGCAACACAACAGAACCACATTGCTCCCAACTCGCGTTCGTTCACTGTAAGTTAGTGGGCGCATTTCTTTGGGCCAGGACCGGTAGGCCGCCCGGTATACTCGGCCCTATACCGACCTGCCGGTTGGGCTACGCCGAATGTCAATGGAGTATTGGGGAGCGATCTCCCGGCAGAGGGCGTTCCGCTTACGCCTTCGTCCCTCTGCCCCACGTCATATTTAGCCAACAGAATTATCCGTCATACGCGATTATTGAAAATCAATATAATAGGAGGAAAGATTCGAAATTTGGTATCAAATACACCGCATTTACTCTCCTACACTACTACGGCTACACTACTACGGCTACTCTGCTACACTGCTACGGCTGCTCTGCTACTGCTACACTACTACGGCTACACTGCTGCTGCTACACTGCTACTCTGCTACTGCTACACTGCTACGGCTATTCTGCTACTGCTACTCTCCTACGGCTACTCTGCTACGGCTACTCTGCTACACTGCTACTCTGCTACTGCTACACTGCTACGGCTAATCTGCTACTGCTACACTGCTACGGCTACTCTGCTACTGCTACACTGCTACGGCTACTCTGCTACTGCTACACTGCTACTCTGCTACGGCTACTCTGCTACTGCTACACTGCTACGGCTTATCTGCTACGGATACTCTGCTACACTGCTACTCTGCTACTGCTACACTGCTACTGCTACGGCTACACTGCTACTACTACACTGCTACGGCTAATCTGCTACGGCTACTCTGCTACACTGCTACTCTGCTACTGCTACACTGCTACGGCTAATCTGCTACTGCTACACTGCTACGGCTACTCTGCTACTGCTACACTGCTACTGCTACACTGCTACGGCTAATCTGCTACTGCTACGGCTACTCTGCTACTGCTACGGCTACACTGCCACGGCTATTCTGCTACGGCTACACTGCTACTGCTACTGCTACACTGCTACTGCTACACTGCTACTCTGCTACGGCTACACTGCTACGGCTACTCTGCTACTACTGCTCTGCTACGGCTACACTGCTACTGCTACACTGCTACGGCTACTCTGCTACTGCTACTCTGCTACTGCTACGGCTACTCTGCTACACTGCTACTCTGCTACTGCTACTCTGCTACTGCTACACTGCTACGGCTACTCTGCTACGGCTACTCAGCCACTGCTACTCTGCTACTGCTACTGCTATAGTGCTACGGCTACTCTGCTACTGCTACACGGCTACTGCTACACGGCTACTCTGCTACTGCTACACTGCTACGGTTATTCTGCTACTGCTACACGGCTACTCTGATACACTGCTACTGCTACACTGCTACAGTTATTCTGCTACGGCTACACTGCTACTGCTACACGGCTACTCTGCTACTGCTACACTGCTACGGTTATTCTGCTTCGGCTACGCTGCTACTGCTACACTGCCACGGCTATTCTGCTACGGCTACACTGCTACTGCTACACGGCTACTCTGATACACTGCTACTGCTACACTGCTACGGTTATTCTGCTACGGCTACACTGCTACTGCTACACGGCTACTCTGCTACTGCTACACTGCTACTGCTACACTGCTACGGCTACTCTGCTACTGCTACACTGCTACGGTTATTCTGCTACGGCTACAAAATAAAGGCTTGATGTGCTTTGAACTTTGTGTTATCCGTGTTATCTTGAAATACATTTTTGCTTAACTCATCCATTGTGATCGTACGACAACGGAATGGTTACATTTTTTACATTTTAAAATCAGCAGCGGGAATGCAAAATTCAACGTAAACAACACTCGAAAACCAGTCGTGATCCCAGCACCGTTGAGTTCAACCGTGAGGATGTGAGGAACGAGTTCCCTCTGTTAGGGCCCCTGAGGTGCGGGATAGGAGGGGGGGGGGGGTAGCCATGTCGCATGTCGATTTTAAGAAGAAGTCCATATGGCATGTGGATTTTAAGAGTTCCATGTCGTCACGTCGATTTCAAGGCAGCCCCAATGTCGCCTTGTCGATTTTGAAAATTGCCGGACGTTTCGCCGTCTCGAAAAAGACCGTCTGGGGCTCTTATGTTGGCCGAGTGGCTGGGAGCGTCATGCTGCTGTATATATATCCATAGCGGCGAGAAGTGGATTGGACCGGTTTAAAGTTCGAAAATCTTATTGTTCTTGAATTTTAATCACTTTAACCACCGTGTCAAGAGTCAGCGAAGTCACCACGGTCTTGAGGAGGAAGTGAACTCGACTGCATATCAACCGGTCGCGGGGTCACCCCCCCCCCCCCCCACTCTTGTGTCTGGCGCCATTTCACCATTTCAACGGTTCAGCCCAAGGCTTCATTGTCCAGACTTTATAAGTGTGTGAGCGAAGGTAGCGTAAACTCCAACCGCTCTGTTCCTGTCAAACTGGAGCCGCAACGTTTGATTGTAGCGCGCCTGTAAATGAAAGGTAATTAATGCATCGCATGCATAGATTTAATGTGTGTTAGCTTTTTACGTTTTAATCTCATAATATGAATAATATTTGTGATGTGAAGTAATTGTACACCACAAATGTAAATTCGTCTTTAGAATCGATCGTCGCTTCTATGAAATAAGTAACATTCGATGTGACAGATTGGCGCAACCGCCAAGAGAGATGAATTATGTCGAACTCCATAACAAACATATACAGTGCACTTCGGTTAATTGCAACTTCCGTTTGTCAGCAAAAATGTTGCAAATAACCGAAGTTGGAGATTTTGACGGGTCAGAACGCACGACATGTTCATGTATTAACACGTATTGGGTTTATATAGGCATCAGATACATAAGTGTACGCTAAACATTCATTATAAAACACTAAACATCAAATGAAAATTTTATATTTATTATTAATGTATTCAGATACAGGAACTGTTTGAGGATTTTTGGACTTAATTGATTTGAGGACTTATCGATCAAAAAGCCTCTTCTGTTTGGTCAAACCGAACAAACAACCCAAGAACAAAGGGATTAGACACATTTCATTGCACATGCAGCTAACTTCCGCGCATGTTGCAATGAATTTCACTTAAGCAACATCTCAAGTTCTATCATCTCCGTAATCAAAGGGAGAACAGTTTACATGTTGCAGGGCAATGAGATAAGGCACACTTCTTTGATTATGAACATGGTCGCACTCATCACGTCTCTTGTTCAAACATGTCACACGTTGCTCAATGCCAATCACCGAAACGCAAAGAGACCAAAAGAATAACAAAGTATGTGGCTTGTATCCGAAGGTCCCGCCCATTTTCAGGTAAATTTTTGTTGCGATTAAGCGGAATTTGCGATTAACCGAAGTTGCGATTAACCGAAGTTGTTAACATGGGGATGTATAGGAAATGGCGTTTGGATTTGAAATTTGTTGCGATTATGGGGAGGAAGTTGCGATTAATCGAAGTGCGATTAAGTGGCGCGCACTGTATAACATATTCCATGTTATACTCAAAGAATCGATAGGTTAGTCGTGGGTAAGTAATATGTGAGTTATACAGTTCAGTCGTTAGTAAACGCTAATGAACCCCACAACTCAATGTTGCGACCTTGACGTCGTCATGGATACGTCATTGCTCACCTCAGATTAGCAGGATTAAGGATAATCCACGACCTCGACGAAGATGGATTTAACAAATCTGACGTATCCTGCTTTGCCCCCCCCCCCTCACCACCACCACCCCCGTCCTCAAATCTCAGCAACCTCCACTGGTACACCCTTAACCAGGTGCTCAATGCTGTTTGCGGTCACCACTTACAACGTTAACAACGCATTTCACAGTTGGTTAGTTGTATATTCAAGACGCTTTAACCAATTTTGGTCATATCGCGTCAATGGGAGAAGGACGGGAACAACGGAGCCATGTCCCCGGGGTAACCCCCTACTCTTTGTGAAGATGGACATGGGCGCTTTATCCTGCGATCCAAAAGATATGACCACAGCGGGGTAGGGGGCGGGGAGGGCTTCTCCCCTGCCTGTAGCCACGTGTAATGAACGAACGCATACCTCATCATCATGCCACTCGCTACTGTCGGGACCTGCCCACCCCCACCCCGCCCCCAATACCCCCACACCCGCACCCCAACCTATGTGCTATAAAATCGATGATGGGGTTTGTTCACATGGGGCATAAAACCCACTATATACAAGGCGACACAGCGCGGTCTCACCCCACATTCCTATACTGTGGGCTGTGGTTTCTGACGGCTCACCACAACAATGCCGATGCTTACAACAATTGATCGATTCTGTTAATTGGCAGCTGTGATTTGCATCGATTTACAATCACGACCTTTCTGTTTAAAACTTAAACATTCCATTTCATTAATTCCGTTGAAGGCAAAAAAGGAAATAGTGATGATCGTGGGGCCGTGTTTAATAGGGGAATTGATTTAGGTTTTGCTTTAACCACAGACTACTTTGCCATGGTGTCAGAATCCTAGGGTGTGGCTGAGGTGCAGGGCGTCATGATAGGGGGGTAGTGGCGGGGGGGGGGGGGTCGCCACCAGTTTAGCCTCCATCTTCCACGTTAGTCTCCCCGAAGTTGATTATTATAGTAAATGCTAGGTGTGAGTAATACGTGAGCTATACGAAAAGTGGTTTTCACTAACATTGCTGAACGACTCAATTTGGACATGTTATGATGGTAATCAGATTGATCCCAACACATATGATGTGCCGCCAAAACGACTATGTACAATATTCTTTCCAAATGTAACTGGAGCAGCAAAGGGGCATCTTCCTATCCTTCAGATAGGTTGATTGATGACGTTGTGTTCTTGGCCACCGTTCTGTACTAATGTGATATACTGGGCAAAGACACAACACCCCTTCACCCTTGACAATGAGATCCAAGGACGAGTGAGTTGTGGCCCTAGTTCCATGGCTGTAGAACAGACAAATATGCGTACACGAACCCTCTCCGATGTTGCTCATCCTACAACTATAAATCCATCTTTTCAGGTTCGTTCATTGGCGCCGAAATGCACAAACGAATTATGTTACAAGCAAATCATATGTCCAAGGCTGGTCTGAGGCCTCCCCAATCTCCGTGCTGAATCGCTGAATTGTCGTCAACCCATTAATAAATAAGTCGCTTGAAGATTTGATATTAATGTTAAAATATGTTTCTTCAAATACTAATATTACTATTGAAATACGTTGTTTGAACATTAATATTAACGTTCTATAATAATGACATTTCTTTGAATATTCACCCAGGGGAAAAAGAACGGTCGAATCGCAAAAGGGAAATATAATTTGTTACAATTGTTAGAAACAGACGATCACATTTTCCATTGTTTTATTCTCTCCCCAGCTAAAGTCGTACTTCACTGGAGTCCCACTGTACACGCGAACCTTCGCCGCCAACCCGGTCACGGAGAAGTACGCCCTGTTCGCCCCCAACAATGACGCCTTCAACAAGCTGAGCGAGACTCTCAGACGACAGTTCAGTGGGACTTCTGTCGCTAGCCGCTCCAAGGTGTCAGCTATCATGAAGTACCACACAGGTAAAAACAAACTGTAGCCGCTCCAAGTGTCAGATATCATGAAGTACCAAACAGGTACAAAAAACTGTAGCCGCTCCAAGGTGTCAGATATCATGAAGTACCACACAGGTAAAAACAAACTGTAGCCGCTCCAAGGTGTCAGATATCATGAAGTACCACGCAGGTAAAAACAAACTGTAGCCGCTCCAAGGTGTCAGATATCATAAAGTACCACACACTGTCAGGTAAACACACAAACTATAGCCACTCCAAGGTGTCAGATATCATGAATTACCACACAGGTAAAAACAAACTGTAGCCAATCCAAGGTGTCAGATATCATGAAGTACCACACAGGTAAAAACAAACTGTGGCAACTCCAAGGTGTCAGATATCATGAATTACCAAACAGGTGAAACAAACTGTACACAGGCAAGCGTGTGTTTTCATCTAAATTTCATCTAGCACTTTTAATGGTGATGCTGGCACGTCTAAATGTTTTGAAGGATGACGCGCCCCCGTCTGACAGATGCCACTTGGTTTCAGTGCCCACCTTTACCGCGGCTGGCCCCCCACTCAGTAGCAGTGACTTCATGGACAACAAAGCACAGAGCGTGTCCACCATGCTGGGAAGTTACCTGTTCTACCAACTGAAAGACCTGGTCAGTGCCATAGTACCCCTCCAACTCTATCACGGCCATACCACAGGGGTACCCAGACGGAATCATTGCACCCTCTAACGTTAAAATTCCGTTTGACGGGTTTAAAAAACAGTTTTACTTCTTGGGGAACACAGGAATATTATTGAAAAGGATTTTTTGGCCACTTTGAATATTGAGAATGAGAATGGTAGCCCCTCCCCTCCGCCAAGTTCCTTTAATAAATACGCTGTCCATGTTTTTGTAAAGATATAGTTTTTTTCTGCTTCCGGTTCCGGTTTCGTCTGGTCAATTTGTTTCCAATGCCAAACCAGCCATTAACTCAAAAAATCTTTCACGGAAATGTAATTAATAATATATATTATGACTCCTTATGGCAGGCGTTCTATGTGAACGGAGCCCGGGTCGTGCAGCCTGACATACAAGCAGATAACGGTGTAGTTCACATCATCGATGACCTTATCTACCCCACGGGAGAGTCCGGACCGACGTATGGCTTCCTGGAGGTCTCCTCGCAGATCTCCGGTGCGCCCAGCTTCCGGTTAGTGACGTCATCAGCTTGCTACACATTATATTTGTTTGGACCTCTCGTTCGGGCTGAAACCATACTTTCGTGCATAAAGTTATTATTTTGTATTATGCAATCTGGAATGACACAATAAGAATAACATTAGAAGGGGGACAGTTGAAGGTTTATGTAGAATAATACGTCGTATTTTATACGCCTTTCTTTCTTTCTTTCCATTGCGTTTTGGGACATAACAGAGTAAGCTTATATGACAAAGTACGAGTTTGCCATTCTTAAACAAAAATTCCCTCATAGTTTAACTGGTACAACTGCCGACTATGCAAGAGCCAGCACGGGGTTAAAACTAAAGTCTATTCTTCTACGAGTGACCATCTACACTTTGTCCGCATTTTTACGTTCATGTTTTACCGCTTCTTTGAAATATGCAATCAGAACGTTAAACACAGTCAGCTAAGGAACATCCGCTTGGGCACCCAGTTCTAGAAGCCTAAGTCCACGCCTGCGACCGTCATGTGGACTGAGGCTAAAGCTAGCCAGCCGAGAATCCATCCTGCACACTACATAAATTCGACAATTGGGAAGGTTATACCCACACGGAATATGACAGACGTAAACCAGCCACATTGCCAGATTGCAGTCACAATGCAGTCACATTGCCCCCACAATGCCGCCACAGTACAGCCACATTTCAGTCATATTGCAGGCACAATGCAGCCACAGTGACGTCCTTCCGCAACCTCGGCACGAAATATACCCTTTTCGTCACCAGCGAACGGATATGTTGCTATAGTTTTTGTTTACATTCGACCTTATTCCACCGATAAAATGCGGGTGTTTTGTGCGCTTTTCAGGCAGTTCTTCGAACTGTTAAAGTTGTATGAGCTGCAGATAGAACCGGCCACTGCGATCCGATACATGCTGAACGCCCAGAGCACGGTGTTCGCCCCGACAGACCAGGCTATGAACAGAATCGAAGCGAGAGTGCTCAACACGCTCAAGTCCTCAAACCAGAACCTCAGGAAGGTAACGGAAGAACGATAGTATTTCATATTATTTGATGTATTAGGCGATTATTATGACGAAAATTAAAATGTTCCTCATATGTCGGACGGTTAAATATATGACAGTATATTGGTACCAAGTACAATATAAATAGTAAGATATTTGTGTTAATTACAACAGGAATTACGGTGTGATTGATAGAATCAGTCAAACAAAGGTGAGTAATAATTGAATTAATCAAAAATGTGAGTATAAATGGAATCACTCAAAAATGTAATAATTGAATTATAGTATTAATTCACATTTGTCTGCTTTAGTTGACACATGTTTTCATGCGCCACGCCCAATCGTGAACTCTAGTTTTGTGTATAGGTAATCGAGAGTCACGTGATACCGTTGCACATCTACCACTACAATATATTGAACGACACCATCGGGACGAGTACAAACGGTCAAATACCCGCTCTGGAGGGTTATCTGACAACAAAGGCCTTCGAGGATGAACGTATGTTGATCTAAATAAGTGTGCATTGCATGGACTTTGGTCACTTGTCATTATTATTATTATTGTCATTTTGATTAATATTATTAATATTGTCGTTATTATTATTATTATTGTAATTTTTAATAATATTATCATTATTGTCATTTTTATTAATATTATCATTAATGCCGCCATTCTTGTACAACTACATAAGTTTCAACAGATATGATCTGCATTATTTAACCTGTACCTACACTTTAAAGCAATTATCCTTTTTTAGAATTACGTCGTCGAAGCTCTGCTACACTTAGAATATGGCTCTCGATAGAATTCCAGGTAAAAATTAATCAATGGATAATGCCTCTTATGTAACATATATGACTGTATCGTTTGATGTATACATGTTTTTGTCACATATATTGGTCTGTTTCCCCAACAGTTTATGTGAGCAATGACTGTGCCCAGGGACGTATCACCAACCCTGACATCACGACCAGCACTGGGGTCGTCCACGGCATTGATGGTATTCTGGGCTTCCTCTACTACGACATCAACCAGGAGCTCAACTCGCGCAACGATCTCCGGTAGGGTGTCGCCTTCAACCAGGAACTCAACTCGCGCAACCATCTCCGGTAGGTGTCGCCATCAACCAGGAACTCAACTCGCGCACCGATATCCGGTAGGTGTCGCCATCAACCAGAAGCTCAACTCGCGCAACGATCTCCGGTAGGTGTCGCCATCAACCAGGAACTCAACTCGCGCACCGATCTCCGGTAGGTGTCGCCATCAACCAGGAGCTCAACTCGCGCACCGATCTCCGGTAGGTGTCGCCATCAACCAGGAACTCAACTCGCGCACCGATCTCCGGTAGGTGTCGCCATCAACCAGGAGCTAAACTCCCGCAGCGATCTCCGGTAGGTGTCGCCATCAACCAGGAGCTCAACTCGCTCACCGATCTCCGGTAGGTGTCGCCATCAACCAGGAGCTCAACTCGCACAACGATATCCGGTAGGTGTCACCGTCAAGGAGCTCAAATCGTGCAGCGATCTCCGGTAGGTGTCGCCATCAACCAGGAACTCAACTCAAGCGGCGATCTCCGGTAGGTGTCGCTATCAACCAGGAGCTCAACTCGCCCAACGATCTCCTCTAGGTGTCGCCATCAACCAGGAACTCAACTCAAGCGGCGATCTCCGGTAGGTGTCGCCATCAACCAGGGGCTTAACTCAAGCGGCGATCTCCGGTAGGTGTCGCTATCAACCAGGAGCTCAACTCGCCCAACGATCTCCGGTAGGTGTCGCCATCAACCAGGAACTCAACTCGCCCAACGATCTCCGGTAGGTGTCGCCATCAACCAGGAGCTCAACTCGCCAAACGATCTCCTGTAGGTGTCGCCATCAACCAGGAACTCAACTCGCCCAACGATCTCCTCTAGGTGTCGCCATCAACCAGGAACTCAACTCAAGCGGCGATCTCCGGTAGGTGTCGCCATCAACCAGGAGCTTAACTCAAGCGGCGATCTCCGGTAGGTGTCGCCATCAACCAGGAGCTCAACTCGCCCAACGATCTCCGGTAGGTGTCGCCATCAACCAGGAGCTCAACTCGCCCAACGATCTCCGGTAGGTGTCGCCATCAACCAGGAACTCAACTCGCCCAACGATCTCCGGTAGGTGTCGCCATCAACCAGGAACTCAACGTGTCGCCATCAACCAGGAGCTCAACTCGCCCAACGATCTCCGGTAGGTGTCGCCATCAACCAGGAACTCAAATCGCCCAACGATCTCCGGTAGGTGTCGCCATCAACCAGGAACTCAACTCAAGCGGCGATCTCCGGTAGGTGTCGCCATCAACCAGGAGCTTAACTCAAGCGGCGATCTCCGGTAGGTGTCGCCATCAACCAGGAGCTCAACTCGCCCAACGATCTCCGGTAGGTGTCGCCATCAACCAGGAGCTCAACTCGCCCAACGATCTCCGGTAGGTGTCGCCATCAACCAGGAGCTCAACTCCCGCAGCGATCTCCGGTAGGTGTCGCAATCAACCAGGAATTCAATTCGCGCAACGATCTCTGGTAGGTGTCGCCATCAACCAGGAACTCAACTCGCCAAGCGATCTCCGGTAGGTGTCGCCATCAACCAGGAACTCAACTCGCCCAACGATCTCCGGTAGGTGTCGCCATCAACCAGGAGCTCAACTCGCCCAACGATCTCCAGAGTACTGGGTATGTTAGGTTTGGCTCAGGGCCCTCATCTCTGTACCACAGGTGAGTGATCACCTTATATAACCATACGCGCCTTTATCTTTAACTGATTACCTTATTGTATACACAGATAGGTTAATACGATATAATCATCCAAACCAACGCGTATGTAATAGTGTGATGTAATCTTTTGAGGCCGAAATCACGTTTAGATTTTTTTAAACTACTAAAACGATATCACATTGTTACTTTATTGTAGTACTAAACCATCTCTGATGATGTAACGTTTCATAATCTGTTTTATCGCACTGACTGTCTTATCAGTGTGACTGACTTGACTTTTTCTTTGAAATAAATGGAAAAAATAATTTCTATAATATATGATTAAGCATACACATGCAATCGTAGACATAACTTACGGTGGAAAATTCTGAATTTTTCACACTAGTGCTAACTTCTAATTTTTTTACTTGCAACAAATAAATTATATTTCTACAGGCTTTTTTAGAATGGGAATTTATAAACCCATTTGATATATCTTACAAGTTTGAGAGCGTTGTTACTTACAGCGCTAGGCGGCGCCACAGTGATCCCGCGTACCATATATCACGTGATGACATTCACCAACATTCACCTTGCAGGAGATTTTACGAACACGTACAGAGTTCGTCAGTTGTACGAAAAGAGATCAGCTTTCAAACTGATCAGATCATCTCGGACAACGAGAAGTTCACGATCTTCGCCCCTCTGAACCAACCCATGGACCTGTTGGCGCTGTCCCAAGACGACGACCTCACAAACGTATGATGACGTCATCAACCGTCGCCATTACATCGCGTAGTAATATATTCATTATGGATTGGTAGCCGTGCAACTTAACTATTACCTTACTCATGCAACATTTTTTCTCTGAGAATAATGAATTTTCCAAATTGTTTCGAAGAATGACCTGGACGCGTTGTTCTATCTGGTTCAGTGTTAATTCGTTAAGCAATGTATACAATCTTATATCTACACTGAGGTTAAGTGACCAAAACGTTAACAATGCCCACAGTTTGATGACGTAGTACGCAATAACGCTACTATTCCGCGCAGCTACCCGTACCAGTCTGACAGAAAACGTCACATTTTAATGTTTGTATCCTATAAGATTGCCTTTCTGGGACAAGGAACTCAAGTAAATAATTTCACCCCAAAGATTTTTCATGGAAAAAAGTATTTTTTTAGCAATTTTATGAAGTATGTCAGCTTGAAGCATATATTACAACGCGCTTCTCTTATTAATATATCATAACGGCCCCGTCCCTCAGTATGGACGAATTAGGAACGATGCATCTGTTATTTAACTGTTTTAATATTCCACCATTAATATTTGCCACAGCCCAGAGTTTGACGTGTTTGACGTTATTCCCGTGAAGGTTCTACACATGCACATGGTGCGAGGTTTGCTCAGCGTGTCCGACATGACAGACCAGCTGTCCCACAACACGCTGGCCCGTGACATGTCCACAACCGCCAGGCCGATCGTCAAAGCTCTCTTCCACCGCAGCGCCGCAGGTAAGGCCTCCCCCCCTCCCCCGCCCCGTCCCTCAACGCAGTGCTGCAGGCAATGCCTATACCCACCCACCCCCCGCCCCGTCCTTCAACGCAGCGCTGCAGGCAAGGCCTATACCCACAAACCCCCGCCCCACCCCTCAACGCAGCGCTACAGGCAAGGCCTATACCCACCCACCCCCGCCCCGTCCTTCAACGCAGCGCTGCAGGCAAGGCCTATACCCACAAACCCCCGCCCCACCCCTCAACGCAGCGCTGCAGGCAAGGCCTATACCCACAAACCCCCGCCCCACCCCTCAACGCAGCGCTGCAGGCAAGGCCTATACCCACAAACCCAAGCCCCACCCCTCAACGCAGCGCTGCAGGAAAGGCTTATACCCACCCACCCACCCCCGCCCCACCCCTCAACGCAGCGCTGCAGGCAAGGCCTATACCCACAAACCCCCGCCCCACCCTTCAACGCAGCGCTGCAGGCAAGGCCTATACCCACCCACCCACCCCCGCCCCACCCTTCAACGCAGCGCTGCAGGCAAGGCCTATACCCACAAACCCCCGCCCCACCCCTCAACGCAGCGCTGCAGGCAAGGCCTATACCCACAAACCCCCGCCCCACCCCTCAACGCAGCGCTGCAGGAAAGGCTTATACCCACCCACCCACCCCCGCCCCGTCCTTCAACGCAGCGCTGCAGGCAAGGCCTATACCCACAAACCCCCGCCCCACCCCTCAACGCAGCGCTGCAGGCAAGGCCTATACCCACAAACCCAAGCCCCACCCCTCAACGCAGCGCTGCAGGAAAGGCTTATACCCACCCACCCACCCCCGCCCCACCCCTCAACGCAGCGCTGCAGGCAAGGCCTATACCCACAAACCCCCGCCCCACCCTTCAACGCAGCGCTGCAGGCAAGGCCTATACCCACAAACCCAAGCCCCACCCCTCAACGCAGCGCTGCAGGCAAGGCTTATACCCACCCACCCACCCCCGCCCCACCCCTCAACGCAGCGCTGCAGGCAAGGCCTATACCCACCCACCCCCGCCCCGTCCTTCAACGCAGCGCTGCAGGCAAGGCCTATACCCACCCACCCCCGCCCCACCCCTCAACGCAGCGCTGCAGGCAAGGCCTATGTCCACAAACCCCCGCCCCACCCCTCAACGCAGCGCTGCAGGCAAGGCCTATACCCACAAACCCCCGCCCCACCCCTCAACGCAGCGCTGCAGGCAAGGCCTATACCCACCCACCCCCGCCCCGTCCTTCAACGCAGCGCTGCAGGCAAGGCCTATGTCCACCCACCCGCGACCCTCCCCGCCCCTCGCCACAGCGCCGCGGATAAGGCCTTTTTATTTACCGACGTTAAATAGAGCCTTACCTTTATCTTATCTCAATAGTCTCTGGTTAACACTTCAAACACAGAACGTGAGATTCACTCTCAATCTTCACCATGGCCACAGCTGACTGAATGCCTACGAAAAGTAACTTTTCTCAATTCATATTCTCCTCCCTGACTGATGGAGGTCATTTTGTGTCTCGCCCCCCCCCCCCACCCCGCACCCCCCTCCCCCCTTGCAGGGCTATACGTGGAGGTCAACTACCTCCGGGCCCGCATCATTCAGAGCGACATCTGTGTGAAGAATGGTATTATCCACGTCATCGACAACGTGCTGGGGATGCCCACGATCGCCGCGTGGGACTTCATCCGGGATCACGCCCAACTCACGTGAGAGCCGATCTCTTAAATATATGTAGACATATAATACAAACAAAATCATACACACACCCATAGCAAATTGTATAGTATACCAATGTATCATCATGTGTACTTCAACACTGTAATAACACAATTATTGTTTCTTATTCTTTGTGTATTACTTACTTCTTATTCACTTGTTTATTTTCATTATAATTATTGTTTATATTGTTACATGTATTATTGTTTACATATTACATGTATTGTTGCTTACATATTACATGTATTATTGTTTACATATTGCATGTATTATTGTTTACATATTACATGTGTTTACGTTTTACATATTATTATTTCATGTTTGTTTATAACAATTATGGTCACTGTTACAGTAGCTAGTGTTAATTCTAATAACAATCCTTATAATATTATTGTTTACTTATTACAGTATTATCAATTATTTATATCATAACTATTTATATTATGACTATTGTCGTTATTGTCCCCTCATTATTTTGTCTTCTCCCTCCCTCCCTCCCTCCGCCCGCAGCTCGTTCTACCGTGCCCTGAGGGACACTGGCATGGACACACTGCTGCAGAACACGGCTCGTGAGTTCACCATCTTCGCCCCGACGGATCGAGCCTTCGAGGAGATGCGCAAGACGGACGTGGGGCGCCGCCTACTGGACGATCAGAACGTCGCGGTTCTGCGTCGGGTACGCCAGATGGCGCTGCACACGCCGCCGCTATTTTTAGACTCATTCCACGCGTTATATCTATAGCGTTTATAGTGCGTTATCGGTGTTAAATGGGAACTATAATAATGGAGATTTGTAGACGATAACTCTGATTATAGAGGAACATTATACCATTATAGAGGAATAAATATAATAGATAATCCATATAATTCAAAATTAATCGAATAAAATATTATTATAAAATATTAAATAGGATAAATGTTAAGTAGAATAAGCATTAAATATATGAAACGATATCCAGAATAAATAATATGTAGAATTTATGATTGGACACAACTTAAGCAGGGTTACCCATTTGTTGCCCTTTGCGATACACGATTAGTGTTGAATTACGTCATGACGGCGATGACCTTAACCTTGAAGATCCTTCGACGCCATATTATCTCGGATGAGGAGATCATCTTGGCGGAACTGACGGGGCCGTCAATAGACAAGTATGCTGACAATGGAGAAACGATCACCATTGAAAGTTCCCTTAGTAAGTATCCCTGCAGTATGTCCATGAATCCTTCAGTGAAACTAGTTAAATAAACTGTCGGCTTGCGCTTGTTTATTTCTCCATCGACATTCGACATTGGTCCCCAATTTCCGACACTGAGGATCTATACAAGCAACATCGACACAGATTTTTGCAAAAACGGCGCCGAATTTAGCTAAAAATCGACACGAAATGTCATGAAAAATCGACATTCCATACTGAGAATTTTGAAAAATTGATACTGGACACTTGACCCCCCCCCCCTCATTGCAGACCTCTGTAAATACAAGCAAGTGTTTTTTCTCCCCACATCGTTATTACATTAGATTCAACAACGATGAGTTGAACAATTTGGTTCTTTCTCCCCAGATCGTTACTACGTTGAATTCAACAACGATGAGTTGAACAATTTGGTTTTTTCTTCCCAGATCGTTACTACGTTAAATTCAACAACGATGAGTTGAGCAAGGTCTTGGTCGTTCAGCGCGACATGCGACTGACCAATGGCGTCGTCCACGTCATCGAGGAAGTGATGTTCATCAACAGCATGACGGCCGAGTGGACGTCGGGGGCTCATCCGGTCACGTGGTCTGCCTCGCTCTGGCCGCTGTTGTTGCTCTTGTGCACGTGGTCTTGGCTAGCGTAGAATGTCGCCATAGATGAATTTATTCTGCTTCCTTCTTGGAAGGTTTCACTGCTGAGTGTGTATTTGACTGTGGCAATGATCAGTGTATCTGGTGGCATGTCTAGACGTTGACGTATCTATCAGTTGATATGTCTGTAAGTTGAAAAGTGTACAAAAAAGTATACCAAAAGTCTACCAATTTACCTACCGTGTCAATAGGGTAATATCTCTACAAGATGACTTGACATGTCTGCAAAGTGAGATGCATACAAATTGACAAGTCTAGAAAATGACATGTCTAGAAAATGTCATTTCTAGAAAGTGACATTTCTAGAAAGTGACATTTCTAGAAAGTGATATGTCTACAAATTTATATATCTGCACGTTGACATGTCTGCACATTGACATGTCTGCAAAGTGACAGGTCTACAAAGTGACATGTCTACAAAGTGACATGTCTAGAAAGTGACATGTCTAGAAAGTGACATGTCTAGAAGTTGAAATTTTTAGAAAGTAACATGTCTGCAAAGTGACATATCTACAAAGTGACATGTCTACATAGTGACATATCTACAGCGACTTGTCTACCAGGTACCATGGCTACAGAGTTGTATATCTGCAAAGTGACATGTCTACCAGATGACTACCGTGTCAATAGGGTAGTATCCTGACAAGATGACTTGACATGTCTACAAATTGGCATGCCTGCAAAGAGATATGCACACAAGGTGACATGTCTACAAATTGACATGTATACATAGTGACTTGTCTACCAGGTAGCATGTCTACAAAGTGGTATGTCTGCAAAGTGACATGTCTACCGGATGACTTGTCCTGAAAGTGAAGGCTCAGCGTGGTTATGTCCAGGAATATCACCATTATGCGACACAGACCCCGATATCACCATCGTCTTGTTGCCGTCATCAGGACTGCGTTATGATGCAGCTTTGCTTCGTTCGACCAAGGCAATCAAATACGTGAAAATGTGCAGATTTGTCATCTTGATATATTAGGTTATAGAAACGGTTGTATATGAAAGTATTATCACATGCGAAGTCGTATGAGGTCTTCATGTTGCAACTCAATGTTAGTTCAGATCTGAGACAGGAAGGGAAGAGGGGATGGGGAAAGGGGAGTGGGGGGGGGCCTTTATTTATTTGCCGCAAATACATGTGTACACATTTATTCCTCAATCAGCGGAATCTCAGCTTCCTGAATGTGGTTTCACTTGAACGTGCAGCCTGTAATTTTAATCTGTAATTTTATACAATAAGAGTGCTAATTGTATATACTGGTGTTGTGACTCGTTTTAATTACACAGACGTTGAATATATTTTATAACATTGTTACACGACTTCGTTCTATGACGGTAGTTTTTGTTTTTATGTCAATTACGACGCGGCGATGGCCGTTGGCCCAAAGCGTATAATTCAATGTACACAGACACCCTTACCATTCTCACATCATAGGTATAACTTCCAGTAGTGAGAATTGAATAGTGAAGTAGTGCCCAATGAACAAGATGTAGGCATTAGACACGGTGGCTTAACCAGGTCGTTAGCTGTTACATGGAACCCTCAATTAAGTCGCACGTGATTTATGCTTTGGTTTCAAGAACCGTGTGCGTCCATTCGTAAAGCAGGTTATCAGGACACCGTTTGTCGCTTAACCAACATTTTATATAATGCCGCAGGGCACCACAACTCAGAACTCTTTAGTCTTCATTCATTACTTTGTTGAAGGAGAATTATTCCTTCACAAAATTGTGATGTCAGGGGCGATGTCTCCACGACGTAGCGACGTAAAGGTTGGTGGGGGGGGGCGGTGGTCGTGAGCTATTACACAATGGGTGGGGGGGGGGTATAATGTCGCACTTGTAAGTGGAAAACCACCAATATTCCCGCGAACGCATGAAATATTCCATTGGTGGGAGGGGGCGTTGTCGGGTGGTGGGGGTGCATTTGGAAGGAATAGGGGATATCATCTTGCGTTTACTGCTAATTAATTAATCTGTGAATTGGCCTGCCACTCTAACCCCTACTAATGTCGACAATGACCAAGGTAAAATGTGGAGGGAGGCCTTCACAAATAACCCAGGATTCGAAAGTAGAAAGTGAGCAATACGGTATGGATTCGTCTATTCAAGCTGGTTAACCTCACTGGCTCTGTGGCTACGTCTTCATGTGAGGCCGGGTGCGCTCATCAAATTGCCATTTTGGGCACGTGGGGAGTAAAGAGAGAAAAGTCTATTGAGGCTAACAGTACGCGAAAACCCGAAACCACTTGCCAGCTGATTGAGGTCTCCGGGCGCGGGAATCACGGGTATGTGCGAGGAAAACATGGAGCATTTTTTTTTTCTTTGCGGATAGAGAGTTGGTTGGGCACATCGAGAGAAAGTGCAGGTTTCTGCTTCGGCGAACAAAAATGTGTATGTCTGACTATATGTGGTGCCTCCCCCGCCCCCTGCTTCTTACACGTGAAAGGTGCCTTAATTTTGTTCCCAACGTGGACGCCGTGAGGCGGGACAGGATAGTCTCCATTACACACGTGACCCTGCTTTCAGAACGAGGCTCTTCACGGCTTCGTTAGCCTGCTCTTAATTGCTGCTTGTACCAAGCCTTAGTTGGATCCTCTGCCAGACTGAGACTACACAAATCACAGCCCATCTGGCACCATTCACTGTTAAATTCCGCCACCGCTATCACCCCCCTCCCCCCCCCCCCCCCACCTCCCACGATGCCTCCCCTTCTCGCGCGCCCCACCCCCTTACCTACCTCTCACCCCACCCACGCGTCCTATTCCACCCACGTGCTCGTTACCCCTCTCCTCCGTCGTTCTTCACCACCCTTCCTACCCCTCTACTGCCCTCCCCCACCCCACCCCCGCCTCGTTTGCTCGTTTGCAAGCTGTTTCAGTCACACTTGACCGTGACATTGGTCTACTAGTAGCGTCAGTGGCGAAGGTGAAGGTCGTTATCATTGTGTGTTCCTCTTCACTTCGTATGTCGTTCCAACTTGTAAAGGCACCGGAAATGGCGGAATGTCGGCAAACAACCCTTGTGTCCGACAAGCTATCCTTCTTCAGATGTCTTTGAGGGGCAATACAGCCTAGTTGGCTAAATTAGAAGGTGCTTTTACTGATTCTGTAAACACCCGGTGACCTCAAAGACGGCAATTTGTTAAATAACAAAGAGGCATTTGCTTAATATGGAGCAGCATGAAGAAAATATCGATGAAATGTTTCGTTTCGAAAATAGAGTTGCTTTAGTTTGACTATTATTGTGTTGAGCTCTATGAAGGTAATATGGGGTTGTGGGGTTTGGGGGGTGGGCGGAGGGGTGAGTGACGGTCATAAGGAGTTATTAGAGCGCAGTGTGGGTAATCAACTGTCATAGAAAACATTGACGAATTTAGCTTTATTCGGTTTGTCCAGTTTATATTCACACCATACCATTTTACAGCTTTTCTGATTATCATTTGCAAAGCAAATTATAATCAGCAAAGATGCATATCCTATTTATGTAATATTAAGATATGTTATTTGCTAAGCAAGAGCAATATATATACTAATCTCTTGAAACAAGTTTTGTAAGATATTGTATACAAAATAAAAATGTACATATACACATATTTGTGTTTTCAATGTGTTTATTTACCACCATTAAATCAATAAGTATTGTTGCTAAATTATGAAAAAATCAATGAGAAAGGTGAAACAATTACTTGACCAAGGTTGGATTACGCAGCATTGCATCGCTGGCTTTTCGAGAAATGACATTTGCTGTTTTTGTAGCTGAAGTATGTCTGCCAACTGTGACGAAAGGGCCGTTCCGATAGCTCAGTGGGTTAGAGCGCTCGCATTGAGCGCTCTGGATATGTGAGAGCCTAACGACACGTCCGTCGATGGTTCGAGCCCCGCTGTGGTCATCTCTGTGTGGTCGCAGGACAAAGATCCTATGTCCTTCTTTACAACAATTAGTGGGTTAGGTTACCCCGGGGACATTGGTCCGCTTCCTCTTCCTTCTCCCTATGGACGCGATATGACCACAATTCCCAAATTTGACGAAAGGCGTCTGACCATTTTTCCTTCCCGCGATGTAGCAGAACATTTGTTGCGAGCGATTCCAGTAATCAATTAACCATTACTTATTTGCACAGTGTAAGTTATTGAAAATATAAGCTGGTAAATATTGGTCATCCATATTAATACCTCTTATCCTCGCTTCCCAAAGAAAAATCGCGGTCCAATTCCAAATTTTGTAACACAGGGGCGGATCTAGGGAGGGTGGGGGGAGGGGTTAAGGGGGTAGCAACCCCCCCCCTTGGGAACCTGAACATACACTGTTAAAGTCGGCTTTTCCGAGCATCTCTCCCCCACCATCCCGGTCCCCCCCGCCCCCCAGTCGCAAGTTTTTCAGAGAGCACACTCCACACCCCCGGTCCGAGAGCAACCCCACCCCCCCCCCCCTTGGCAAATTCCTAGATCCGCCCCTGTAACGCGTGGGTGCTCGTTTTCGGTGATGAGAACAATTGTTTTACCGCAAATCTTCCTCTCGCTTCCCGCGTTCTGCGGTGCACGACCTTGACCTAGCTGGCCAGGTTCACGTCCTACCGTCGTATTGCGATTGTTTGCTACCTTTTATTTCGCGCACGTTCGCATTGATGTAGACACCCCTGATGTCTTGCTGTACTAGGTGCGTCCCACATTGAGGTATACACCCCTGATGTCTTGCTGTACTAGGTGCGTCCCACATTAAGGTATACAGCCCTGATGTCTTGCTGTACTAGGTGCGTCCCACATTGAGGTATACAGCCCTGATGTCTTGCTGTACTAGGTGCGTCCCACATTGAGGTATACAGCCCTGATGTCTTGCTGTACTAGGTGCGTCCCACATTGAGGTCTACAGCCCTGATGTCTTGCTGTACTAGGTGCGTCCCACATTGAGGTATACAGCCCTGATGTCTTGCTGTACTAGGTGCGTCCCACATTGAGGTATACACCCCTGATGTCTTGCTGTACTAGGTGCGTCCCACATTGAGGTATACAGCCCTGATTTCTTGCTGTACTAGGTGCGTCCCACATTGAGGTATACACCCCTGATGTCTTGCTGTACTAGGTGCGTCCCACATTGAGGTCTACAGCCCTGATGTCTTGCTGTACTAGGTGCGTCCCACATTGAGGTATACAGCCCTGATGTTATGCTGTACTAGGTGCGTCCCACATTGAGGTATACAGCCCTGATGTCTTGCTGTACTAGGTGCGTCCCACATTGAGGTCTACAGCCCTGATGTCTTGCTGTACTAGGTGCGTCCCACATTGAGGTATACACCCCTGATGTCTTGCTGTACTAGGTGCGTCCCACATTGAGGTCTACAGCCCTGATGTCTTGCTGTACTAGGTGCGTCCCACATTGAGGTCTACAGCCCTGATGTCTTGCTGTACTAGGTGCGTCCCACATTGAGGTATACAGCCTTGATGTCTTGCTGTACTAGGTGCGTCCCACATTGAGGTATACAGCCCTGATGTCTTGCTGTACGAGGTGCGTCCCACATTGAGGTATACATCCCTGATGTCTTGCTGTACTAGGTGCGTCCCACCTTGAGGTATACAGCCCTGATGTCTTGCTGTACTAGGTGCGTCCCACATTGGGGTCTACAGCCCTGATGTCTTGCTGTACTAGGTGCGACCCACATTGAGGTATACACCCCTGATGTCTTGCTGTACTAGGTGCGTCCCACATTGAGGTATACACCCCTGATGTCTTGCTGTACTAGGTGCGTCCCACATTGAGGTATACACCCCTGATGTCTTGCTGTACTAGGTGCGTCCCACATTGAGGTATACACCCCTGATGTCTTGCTGTACTAGGTGCGTCCCACATCGAGGTATACACCCTTCATGCCTTGCTGTACTAGGTGCGTCCCACATTGAGGTATGCAGCCCTGATGCCTTGCTGTACTGGGTGCGTCCCACATTGAGGTATACAGCCCTGATTTCTTGCTGTACTAGGTGCGTCCCACATTGAGGTATACATCCCTGATGTCTTGCTGTACTAGATGCGTCCCACATTGAGGTATACAGCCCTGATGTCTTGCTGTACTAGGTGCGTCCCACATTGAGGTATACAGCCCTGATGTCTTGCTGTTCTAGGTGCGTCCCACATTGAGGTATACATCCCTGATGTCTTGCTGTACTAGGTGCGTCCCACATTGAGGTATACAGCCCTGATGTCTTGCTGTTCTAGGTGCGTCCCACATTGAGGTATACATCCCTGATGTCTTGCTGTACTAGGTGCGTCCCACATTGAGGTATACATCCCTGATGTCTTGCTGTACTAGATGCGTCCCACATTGAGGTATACAGCCCTGATGTCTTGCTGTACTAGGTGCGTCCCACATTGAGGTATACAGCCCTGATGTCTTGCTGTTCTAGGTGCGTCCCACATTGAGGTATACATCCCTGATGTCTTGCTGTACTAGGTGCGTCCCACATTGAGGTATACATCCCTGATGTCTTGCTGTACTAGATGCGTCCCACATTGAGGTATACATCCCTGATGTCTTGCTGTACTAGGTGCGTCCCACATTGAGGTATACATCCCTGATGTCTTGCTGTACTAGATGCGTCCCACATTGAGGTATACAGCCCTGATGTCTTGCTGTACTAGGTGCGTCCCACATTGAGGTATACAGCCCTGATGTCTTGCTGTTCTAGGTGCGTCCCACATTGAGGTATACATCCCTGATGTCTTGCTGTACTAGGTGCGTCCCACATTGAGGTATACATCCCTGATGTCTTGCTGTACTAGATGCGTCCCACATTGAGGTATACAGCCCTGATGTCTTGCTGTACTAGGTGCGTCCCACATTGAGGTATACAGCCCTGATGTCTTGCTGTACTAGGTGCGTCCCACATTGAGGTATACATCCCTGATGTCTTGCTGTACTAGATGCGTCCCACATTGAGGTATACAGCCCTGATGTCTTGTTGTTCTAGGTGCGTCCCACATTGAGGTATACATCCCTGATGTCTTGCTGTACTAGGTGCGTCCCACATTAAGGTATACAGCCCTGATGTCTTGCTGTACTAGGTGCGTCCCACATTGAGGTATACAGCCCTGATGTCTTGCTGTACTAGGTGCGTCCCACATTAAGGTATACAGCCCTGATGTCTTGCTGTACTAGGTGCGTCCCACATTAAGGTATACAGCCCTGATGTCTTGCTGTACTAGGTGCGTCCCACATTGAGGTATACAGCCCTGATGTCTTGCTGTACTAGGTGCGTCCCACATTGAGGTATACACCCCTGATGTCTTGCTGTACTAGGTGCGTCCCACATTGAGGTATACAGCCCTGATGTCTTGCTGTACTAGGTGCGTCCCACATTGAGGTATACAGCCCTGATGTCTTGCTGTACTAGGTGCGTCCCACATTAAGGTATACAGCCCTGATGTCTTGCTGTACTAGGTGCGTCCCACATTAAGGTATACAGCCCTGATGTCTTGCTGTACTAGGTGCGTCCCACATTGAGGTATACAGCCCTGATGTCTTGCTGTACTAGGTGCGTCCCACATTGAGGTCTACAGCCCTGATGTCTTGCTGTACTAGGTGCGTCCCACATTAAGGTATACAGCCCTGATGTCTTGCTGTACTAGGTGCGTCCCACATTGAGGTATACAGCCCTGATGTCTTGCTGTACTAGGTGCGTCCCACATTGAGGTATATAGCCCGCCAGTGTTTGCTCTGTACGGCGTCAGGCCGGGTGAAACGGAAAATAGGTCAATGTTCGGTGTCCGTCCGTCTGCGAAAGACGATGGATTTGCAGCTTTGTTCTGGCTTTAGTTATACGATCTGCATTGCGGCATGTGCGCTTATGACGGAAAATAGGTAAGTGACAAACAAACAGTGGGACAAGTGTATATTGACGACCCTTTGGGCTCAACGGCCCGGCAGCCATTGCTCCCCAGTTGCTCAGGAGAAAACGAGGCTACAGTGGGGATATCCCGCGAGGATTCCCAGGGAAATTCCGCGAGACCTGTGACGCGCTGGGCGCGGATGTGGCACGGATGTGAACATAAACACTGTCAGTGAGCAGCCTGACATTCCCAGTGTTTTGCAGGGTTCATAAAGCAACAAAACCATACAAAAGAGCTGCTCAGTGAATCTATGACATGAAATGTCCAGGAACGCAAGCAATTACAGCGTCGTACATGATGTGTCACCGTGAGACTGACGCTGATGTGGTGAGTCGGAGGATGACTTGCCTGCCTCTGGTAGTGAGGGTGAAGCCCCCCCCCCCCCACACACACACTAGCAGTATAGCTGTGGGGATGGCTTTAGTAAATTGATAGCGGGGCACAATTATCTCCGTCTGAGGCGAAGTGTCGGTCTTTCTGTGGAATCCAAATTGGCGGCCATTTTTCAATTCCGCTTTTTCAAAAAGGGCTCCAGGGGACCAAATTAAGTATCTTAGAGAAAATACTTGCCGGCGAGGCTATGGTTGTGGCCATGGTCAACCCTGAAATATGCAGCTTACTGCGGTCAAATAGCCGGGCTCCGGATTTACAGCTGCAGCGCTGCTAAAGCTTCATTATGAAAGCCCTGGCCCTGTCATCACCAACATGAATATGCTGGTCGCAGAAGGCAGTTTTAGGCAAAGGCATGCATCGCCCGGAGGGGTGGAAGGACAGGAACCCCAAACAAAACTAGTGATTATTAACAAAATTAGTACCTTTAAGGATCATTGGGCAATACCTTCCTTGGATAAGTGAATCACAGATACTGTATCTGGTTACAGTATTGTATTCAAAATTATCTCTGTTCCACACTGGCTTTCCAAGTCCATTGGCTGTAAACAGTTCGCGAATAGTCTCATGGATGAGACAATATCACACATTGTACAAAAATGTGTGTTTGCAAAGTGTGCACAGAGTGATGGTGAACTTATTTCGTATAATTTCATGAGACCAAAACACAATGTTCAGGTATGTGTGATCTGGAATCCGAAATTGTTGAATGGTTACTTCGAGAAACATAATTTTAACAATGGATATGCTTCCAACTGCTCTTACATTACTGAAGCGCAATTGTTTATTTGCATCAGTGAATTTGAAAGAGGCATAATACTCTGTGAAAGTGAAAGAAACCAAGGAAGAATTTTCTCAGATTTGTGTGGAAGCGACAGTTGTTCAAATTCCTTTGTTTAGCCAATGGATTGTCATCAACACCTCGAGTATTCACCCACCTATTAAAACCAGTTCTTGCAACCCTACGGAAATAGGTGTTATACCAACATGGCTTATATTCAGGACTGCTGCAGTCAGATTTGTGTGCAGATTGTTTCATCATTGTGCGAGACACAATGAGTCTTCTGAATTGCTTATGCTTTACGCGACACCCCGATAACTCGGTCTTGGAAATCTCACCAATCATACAATTTCTAGGTTTCATACGGCATTCCATAAACATGACCGTTCAACTGACACCAGACGAAGCCCAAATGAAATATAGGTGTTTTAGGCCGTTGTTGTGCACATGAAGGTTAACTTGGGCCAAGGAACCTCCCGGGACGATGAAGGATGAAGAAGGTATGACAAGGCAAACATGCCCCAAATTAGGTGCCCGGGCTCGGTTTCGAACCCATGACCTCCTTATCTGTGGTCTAGTGCGCTAACCAAAACGCCAGGGAGCTCCCCCCTCCCCAGACAAGGCCGCAAAAAGTTGTAGGAGGAGCCATCAGGAGAGAGGGATGTGCATCATATACGCCAACCGGGGCACCAAAATACATGGCACACGGCAGTTTCATTAATAGGCCTTTGTATTCATACAATAGAGCTGCTCAGTGACGATGCAGTATCTCGCCAATCCCTTTCAATCAGGCACATAGCCCCATATAATAAGGAAGCTATCCCAGGGTTACCTTTTGAGCACACCAGGAGTTGAATTGGGATTGATCTACATCTAAAGTCTGGAATTAGACAAAACCGGTTTCTACGGCAAAATGCCGTGAACTTCGATGCAAAGATGATACCACTGTCTGTGGACACTGCCACATTGTTGCAATGGTGTAGACAATGATCATAGTGTGTCCAGAGCAATCTTCTATAGACAACCAAATAAAACTGCTCCCAATGACAGCTCCACGCTCGGATAGGGTGGCCCATGTGGCCAAACCCTCAACCGGGGATTTCCGGTCTGCCTACGAGCGATCGCCTGATCCATACTCCGGCACTAAGCCCCATCCACGCTTTAGTAAATTTTCCTAAATATTGAGCATGGAATTGACGATCATAGCGGATGGTAGGTACAAGTGACAATTACTCATGTCTTTAAAGTGACAAGAAAGTGACATGATGGTTAGTTTGTCGGATATGTTTCTTGGACATAATGCACGTGGAAAACCTTTTTTCGCCACATGATTGGATAAAAGCAACAGGGACGTCCATGAATGATTAGCAGCCTGTATCGATCTATTGCCAGATATGAAATATTTTACACTGAAGGCTTGTTTTGGTCCTGCTAGGCTGGCGAAGAGACTAGATAAACGTTTATATTCGTGAACATTGGAGGAATCAAGTGTAACTTCCCCATATTGACCACATATATTTGGCTGCAGTGCCGGCCGGCATATTTGGATGTCTGCTGGCCATCTTGCAGGCAGGGTTAATGTTGACGCTGACAAACAATCCAGGTTGCTCATTGAAGCCATTGCATGGCAACTTCATTCACTGAATTTATGATGCACTATTTATAAGGCATTATCATTTATATGAATTGCATTTTTCTTCCTGTCACCGCTGTTTGACCAATGTCTGTATTATAGTTTTATTAATACAGCCACGTCGGCGTTGGCAATCATAATTTAGTTAACCGCGTTTGAAAGGTGTTTTGCCAAGAGGCCTGAACTGCCCTGAAAGGTCATACCTGTAGACTTGTGACTATGTTGCATTGTTCTCTGGCCATGCAGATGGGGCAAGTTTTCCATCGCATGGATTTGACGAGTGTCACATTCACGGATTCATGTGTACAGATTAAGTATTGATGGTGACCTGCGGAAGACCTCAAAACCAGGCAGACATGCGGTTTACATCAAAGGGTAATGTGACAGGATTCGCTTAGGGCTTGTATTCTGGGATTTCCCAGACAAGTCTGCACTCCATTAGTATTGGTGCGGTCGAATGACGCTAATATAACTAATTTATGTTAGCAACGAGCCCGCTGCGTCGACACAGCCAGGCTAACAACATGGCGGCTGTGGATGTTTGGAATGATTTACAGTGGTCCCGATTCTATGAATATGTACAGGTTTAGCTATGTCGACAGAACTTGTCTTAATTGGAGTTTCCAATGTATACACATAAATGTGTCACTACATATGTCAATGTCACATTTGCCGTTTGTAAGATATTGAATTTTCAACAATGATTGTCTGCTTTGTCACAAGGCGTAGACAGAATACGGTGTCAGGCGGCTGTATGAATCTGGATTCAGTGGCACAGGCATATAGGCTAGTAGACATAAAGGCTATGTGCCCCTGGCATCGTTAACACAGATCTTTGCACGGCATAGTATCTGATGAGCCTCGTGCTCGGTCGCCATTGCCGCTAGAGTGCCAGTTTGTCCGGCCAATGCCTATTGCGTGGTCCAATGCAAACACTTTTTTGAGGTCCCGTTGTAGACATATCGTTTAGTGACGCGTTGCATCCGCCATCCTACCGGAAGTAGATGGGTTTCACGTGTACCTGTATATGCTGTATCTATGCAGCCTGGAATGTTGCATTAATTGGTTTCAAGGCTGCGTCCTTGAAATTAATACATGACTCTAAAGTCTCACGGAATCCCTAAGTGTTATAGCGAGGTGGAATTGTAAAGTTAAACGAGACTTACCTGTAAGGTGAAGTTTGACTGTAATTCCACCGAGCTATATAAACACTTAGGGATAACGTGCCCACCCTTCGATCCACCCAAACATAGGGCTCGTGTATTAATTCCGCTCTGAAGACTGAATCACGTGACCGCTACGTCATCTCACGTTATCCCTAAGTGTTTATATAGCTCGGTGGAATTACAGTCAAACTTCACCTTACAGGTAAGTCTCGTTTAACTTTACAATTCTGATTTGGGAGATTATAGCTAGATCTGCCCATCGTTACCTCTCGTATCCTTGCGCCACGCAATATAAAGATTTGGACCAGGACAGGTTTACCGACCGGTATACCCAACTTGTTTTTCTGGGCGTGTCCATAGAACCACAGCGTATGCAGATGAAATGTTCACATGTTCGGGGCATGTCCGGGGCATTTAGTGGCAATTATGGAAACCGTTTAGACAGCACAGCGCAGACTTTACAGTCAGGCGCCATCTTCTCCCGAATGTCACGTGACGCTTTGAACGGGATGCCATCTGCATGCCGAATGGATGCGCGCGCAACCGATTCGGGTGAAAGCAGTGTTGGGAGGTACACCGCTGTGTAAGGAGCGTATTCGGTTTACCTTAGGGATATACCCGGGTTACCCAGGAAATGCACCCAATGTCTCACAGCTGCTAAAGTTATATAAAAAACACAAAAACAACACTTTTTCGTTGCCCATTACGGAGGAGAAATATTGTATTTTACTTACTGATGACGTGTGTTGCGATGGTGAGACCCACATATTTGCCGGCAACGAACACTGTTAGAACATCGCTTCACGATAAAGAAATTACCCAAGACATGTATAATATGCTATTTATTTCGTCTGGCTAAAAGCCGGAAATAAATCAAAGGCGTCCCCAAACCAACAGCCAAGGGAGAAATCCCTTGCTTAGGCCGGATACTGGACTGCACTTATTACAGATAATCTGTATGCACAAAAGCCAAGAGCTGACCACCTTCGCAGCTTCTTCTCGTGACGTCAGCACATTGCCGTAGCCAGCCTGTTGATTGGCCAGAAATCCCGTTACAGTATTGTTAACTTAGCTGTAATTGGTCCTTCAATACCAGCCCCGCAAATAATCAAACATGTCAGGGTTTGCACGGATGGTTCGGCCTAATATCATGTTTGATGAGGTATATTTATATATATGCTGTCTATTTGCTTGAGTATCAAACTTTGTTGGTGGGATTCCGAGATTTAAGGTTGGAAGACGTGGCCTTGAAGCATTGACCCAACGGAAATAGCTTGCCTATGGTGTAGGTTGATCCTGCATAGATCAGTCGGTGATTACCTTATCATGAGCTCAAACTGGAACCTCTAGCGGATAACTCGGCAGTTTGTTACCAGACCCCAAAGGAAAAGTCGAACGAACATTCCTTAATAAATAATTTATTGCGAAATGAATAACTTCGATCCAAACACAACTTGAAAATTAAATTTCAGATGGTAAATTCCAACTAGAACAAGCTCATTATCATCTCAAATTATGGCAACATTCGTTGTTGTGTTCTTTTGAAAATCCCCCCAAAAGAAAAGCAAATTGTTTCCTTGGGTTCAATTACTGAAGTCATGTGTTAGACACTTTCCTGATGGGGGTTATAATCCCGTATATAAGAGATAAATAAAATAGGTGCCATAATGTCTGTGAAAAAACAATGTTCAACGCGATTTATCTTCGTCACTGACCATACTCTCATAACGGAGTGAGGGGCATAGCTTAGTACTAAATTTGTGTTCACTTAAAATGTCCGCATGGGCGAAGGAAGATTGTGGCGATTGGGGGGACACAACCAATACGTACCAGGTCCTATATATTGACTTTATCGTGAGGTTTCAGCGGCGGGTCTAGGAATTTGCAATTTGCCGAGGGGGGGTTGCTCTCTCTCAAAACTTGCGACCGGGGGGGGGGGGGTGCTCTCTGAAAAACTTGCGACCGTGGGGGGGGCGGGTCGGTGTCTGTTCAGGTTCTTGTGAATTATTGGGGGGGGGCACAAAGATACCTGTGCCCCCCCCACCACCAATATTTTGTTAGGGAGGGCACGTGCCCCGGATGCCCTCCCCCGGTTCTTCCGCCTATGGTCCGTATTTATCACATATATATATCAGTACTTTGAACTGCTTATGGGCTATTGTGCAGCATAATATAAATGATAGCCATAATACCCAACCTCTTCTGCATAATAATACCGACTCAAAGCAGCCAAGCTGATTGGATGAAATGTTGTCTGATTTTGCATGGTCACGAGAATGATGCGGTTAGCTCCTGGCGGTACCGGGAACCGGTCTTTTTTATGGTGCATATTATGGGGGCCTGGATCTGTACAGCGGCCTCTTAATGAGAGGTCAAACAGCGCCTTGTAAACCAAAATACCCTCATAGCCAAAACTACACGCTGAGGTACATCAAACATCTCCAACGTATTCCCGCGGAGGTCGCAGATTGTAAGGAGAGTCAGCGTCTGCGCGCTGGCTGTGCGCATGCGCAGCGAAGCGCGGTCTTACTTCCGTCTCTTCCAGTCGCTATAGAAGGCGTCTCGCTTGACGCCGGCAGGTGGCAGTGGAAGGACCCGGGAGACATCATCGCTGCTTGTTCTGTGGGGAGAAGTATAAGGTGTATAGGCTACGTGTCCGTGAAAGCTTTCTCGCCCTAGTAGTCAAGGAAGGAAACAAAAATGTGTTTTGTCACTGGACTTTCTAGCCCAATCGGCTAATTTGTGAATTGTAGGATGACTCTGATGACTACCCTGAAAATTATGCATCCGAATCATCATTTTGCGCACAAATAATGAAAATTCGTTCAAATAGAAATGGGTAAATGCAAATGGAAGCTGCGCAGAATATAAATCAGCATGTTGTTAAAGACCCTATTTTCAAGACCGGCATCGCTTGGAAGACTTGAGGTCACTTGTTTTTTGTTTACGCTTATTTCAAAGAAGAATGTATGATATTGGCACATCGTCCGATACATGATATACATGTATATGCAAATTATTAACAACGCGATACGTGTATTGATGCTGTGGTCGATTGTTCTTTTATTCAGTAATTTTATATATCTGAATACTGTTGTAATGCAGGCGAGGCAGCCGCTATTCAGATATTTACGGTAATATATTCACCCTGCACGTGTGTTTGTTTACGTCCGGTGCACTGGTTAAATCGATTTCGACGCTGCAATCTGGTTGTTCATTTCCGGTCATTTTGATGGTCAAGCCGTGATCTAGGGAGAATCTCTCTCTGACCAGTGGCAGTAACCCAACAGTATCGCCAATCGAATTGTCCCGCCCACCGTCCCATTCCTGTCACCTGCTACGGTCACTACCCTTTTCCGGTGGGCTTGTCTGTCCCCCACCTTCCTGGTGTCTTATCCATATGTTCAGTTACACAGTCCGGCGTAATGGTACGTAATGTTACGTAAGGGTACGTAATGTTACGTAAGGGTACGTAATGTTACGTAAGGGTACGTAGTGTGACGTTGGACTGTGGACCCCTTAAGGGTCTGTATAACCATTATGTAAGGTTTACTTGTTTCATTATCTAATATTGTCATCTTGCGTAACAATACGCAAGATCAGGTAATAGCTGTTCCGATATATGTTTAGTCACTTAGAAATATTTCTGCCGTAAAGAACATAACAATATTGCAGAGGCGCTATATGGTTGTTTCGTATTAACCAATCTGTGTGTACTAGGTAAGCAGTTAAAGACAGAACGAAGTCCGTATTATGATTAGCTATACCGATGAATATATCGAAGGCTGTTTACATTGATAGATAGAGCTGTTTCTAGTTTACTCCAACTTGGAAGATGCTCTCTTGTGACATCTATGACAATTATTCAGTCTTCTAACGTGAAACCATTACAAAACTAACGATTTAATACAACATACGTTTTTTCAAGAGTTTACGTCCAGTATATAATTGAAAATGTCATCATGTAAGTGAGATTTTACGGCAACTTTAACAGACATGATGTGCTTTGATATGTGTTTACCTGTCGGAAACCTCCTCGCCTTCGGTGTCAGTCAATTTTTCCAAGAGGATGTCAATACTTGAGTCTGAAAGAGGAAACGGCGTGATTACTAATGAGGACACCATGGGAACACATGAATCTATTTCACAATGTGGCCTCATATATTGTAAATATAAGGCAAATAACTAAAAGCCCCGTGGCGAAATAGAACGGGTACGAGTCACTAGAAGTTTGTGTTGAAAATAAGATAATTGGCCAGGAAGAAAAAAAAAGACTGCTCAGACAGAAAGAAGCTGGATACTCGAACCTTCTCAAGGGATGACCGTCGATAAGGGATATGTACGTGAGTCACAGTGCGCTGTTGGCGAAGGCTCCAGAAAGCGAGAAACAACAACATTTTTGAAAAATGAAATTTTGAAATGAAAAATTCAAGGTTCGTGACCAAAGGGAAAGATGGATATATTGTTGTTTTAGGCCATCTTTAATATTTTTTTCACGCTTGGGTTAAGTGGGCCGTGCAGCCTCCTGGGGGGTAGGCCTACATCGGGACGGACAGAGCGGTGATGTTGTCAAGACGATGACGCCAAGTCTCCACGGGCCGTCGAGAGCGCCAGGACTAGGAGGCCAAGGTAATAGTACTACGCGGCGCTTGGGCCGAAATACTCATCATGGTGGAGGCGACCACGTGGTTCTATAAGGTTCCTTTATCCTGGGCTCGTGGGGTGGAGGAGATGGGGTCGGGGTGTGGGGAGTGGGGTTGCAAATCTCAAGTGAATGAGGCTTAGCTTGGAGGGAGAGCGGCTAGAGGGCGTGGCGGTTGGGGGCGTTGGTGGGTGGCGTGGAGGGATTGGGTTGTGTGGTGAGGGAGGAGGAAGGGTGGGCGGATGGGACGGGCATCTTCATGAAAATATACAGGAGTTATTCAGGGATTAGACCAGCGAGTGACAAGGAGGCACGGTGTCAGGCTTAGGGAAGGGGCCCTCTCACTGCCATATCTAAAGCAAACACCTCGGAGTCTCTCACTACCCAGTAAATCAGACTCCAGCAAAGATGAAAGGACGTGACATCAGTACCAACTTGCCAACACGAACATGGCGGATGGCGGATGGCGAGAGTGGTGACCGGGGATTTCATGGCGAAGGGATGAAGTCATTGGAGGCAGGCCCCGATCGGGGCTTAGGTGACGGGAAACGAGTTGTTAGACCGTAATCAATAAAATACTCCATAAGGAGATATGTTTATCTACGTAGGCGCTAAGCAGGAATTCGGAGCTTAGAAGAGGGTAGATATATGGGATCTGGAGCCTGCCTCTTAGATAATGAAACAAGGATCCAAGTCAAAGACATGTATCTTTATTATTTGCACTCAATACTTAAGAATAAAGCAAGGGCAATGGCCTGTAGAGCGTGGGACTATATAGCGTGACAGAACGTGGGTCTGTAGAACGTGGAACTGTACAGCGTGGGTCTATAGAGCGTGGGTCTGTAGAGCATGGGTCTGTAGAGCATGAGACTGTAGAACGTATGACTAGAGCTGGGACATGTAGAGCGTGGGATTGTAGAGCACGGGTCTGTAGAACATGAGACTGTAGAGCGTATAACTGTAAAGCGGGGACATGTAAAGCGTGGTATTGTAGAGCATGGGTCTGTAGAGCATGAGACTGTAGAGCTGGGACATGTAGAGCGTGGCATTGTCCAGCAAGGGTCTGTAGAGCGAGAGACTGTAGAGCAAGTGACTGTAGAGCGAGGGACTGTAGAGCGAGGGGCTGTAGAGCGAGAGACTGTAGAGCAAGGGATTGTAGAGCGAGGGACTGGAGAGCGAGGGACTGTAGAGCGAAGGACTGTAACGCTTGCTCCTGTAGAGCGTGGGACTATAGAGCGAGGGTCTGTAGAGCGTGGAACTGGAAAGCATGGATCTGTGGTAGGGCGTGGGCTGGTAGAGGGTATGTCTGTAGTGCTTGAGACTGTGAAGCGTAGACCTCTCACAGAACTCTGAGAACCACAAAAAGAGCAAGCGAATTGTCCTTAATTCAGTTCCATCCCAGTCGAGAGTGATGCCTCGCATGATGATCTATAAGTATAACTTCTATGGTGTCTTTATGGATAACACGCATGCAATGTCCACAAACCGTGCACAATATCCATGGCCTAAGTTTATGTTATCAAAACACCAAGTCCGTAAAACATAATTATGAAACTAAACATAATTTCATAGACCAAAAACCAAGCATAATATACAGCATTACATTCCCCCCAATTCCATCCTCACACAAATGCAAGACAGCCCTGTTATTTATAAACTTGTGGTCCACATCACTTTGGTTCCAACTCCAACAACCAGTTCGGTTGGGTTCTAACTCCGATCATCCGTTTGCTTTGGCTCCAATTCCGACAATCCGTTCGCTTTGGCTTCAACTTTGACCATCCGTTCGTTTTGGTTCCAACTCCGACCATCCGTTCGCTTTGGTACTAACTCCGACCATCCGTTTACTTTGGCTACAGCCAGCCTTGACCATTGGTTCGCTTGGTTCCAAATCCGACCATCCGTTCGCTTTGGTTCCAACATTGACCATTGGTTCGCTTGGTTCCAACTCCGACCATCCGTTCGCGCCGTGGGAAGCAGACGACACAGCAGATAAATAGCAAACGTCACGTAAACCGTTGTTCTATTGCGCTGTTATCGCACTCGCAAACGCTGAGGATGCAAACAAACAAAGGCAACCGACTGACAACGGCCACATAATATACGAGGACCTATCACTTTCAGTCCGCCAGCCTGACCCAGTTAGATACTCCGTAGAGCGTATTATCGCTGGATGGGAGGAGAGCGGTACATAGACTGTGTAGGGGACACCAATGACTCCTCTTGCTAGATAGACGACCGGCCTTTGCCGGAGTGACTAAAGGACACTCTGGGGGAATGGAAGTATTTTTTGCGACGGGAAACTGTCGTAAAATGAATAACTGGGACACTTGTTTACTTTGGCAAGCGCGAGAACCTCCCAGGCGACACCTAGCCCCATATATAGAACGCAGTATATATATATATATATGCAACATTCCCTACTCGACCGAGCTTCAAAGTGTTCCCCAAACAGCCGTGCGTCAACAGGGCATAAATTTTACAGGAGCGTAATGAAAATGACATTAGTGGTTTTTTCAGAGTTTATCCGGCATGCAGGCCCTCCTACGCATATACGGTGCATTGGTGGTTGGCTTTTCCGAGGGAGATGATCGCTGATTACTGGCTATAGGCCATGAGACAGTGTGGATGGATTCCCGGGGACCTTGGCTTGAACAACAGCTGTCCGTTAATACATCGCGTCGTATATAACAAATAGGCCTGTCAGCGAGCATTGGCCTAACTGATGGGCGATGCTGCGAGGTGAGAGGTAGTTGTGATAAACAGATATAAAAGATTCACACCTCGTTGCTACAGGGGGACACGCCAACAGCATCCTAACGCGTAATATAACGTAATTGCAGACGTCATTTAATCAGTTTTATTGCTGCATGGTGTTATTTTACGCGTTTACGCGCCAGAGGAAACTTGTTGGGAGACTGCAAGCTGAAGGGATACTTTATCCATTAAAGTCCAAATTGGATACTTGAGGAGACAGGAAGTGGTCATTTTGTCGGGACGACTTCATGGACATGTGCTTGGGAGATAGTTGCACCCATTTCGTAGGCCAGTGGAGAGAGGTCAACGACATTACAGATGGGAACCAGTGCTGCAGATATATCTACCTTTCACTTAAACGGAGTTTTACTCAAATTTCATGAATTTAAATTTTGCGACGACTTGCCGACGTCATGTTGATCCATAGATGTGCATATGAATAGTGATCTCGCCATTAACACAGTGAAATTGTTGTCTTTCGCTACGGTGGTTATATATGTGCTTTAAATAGTCTGGCAAATGTAGTAATGACTATTTAAGGATAGTCATTTTTTATATTAATTCATGTAGCTATGCAGTTAACGAAGATTATGCATCAATCACTATCTTTAAATTAGATTCAGTTCTCAGTAAAGTGTCATTGGCTGAAAGTCACATTGTTCCTCAGGCAGCGTGTATTTATTTATTTTAAGTCAATAGGCATAGTTGCCCAGTGACAACACCCATGTCGAGAGAATGCCATCAATATAGAGAACATGCGATTATCCGCTATGCTGATTCAGATTCAATTCAATATCATTTATTTAATACAAACAGAAATAGCTAAAACATAACAACGTAGACAATTTTCTCGCCCTGCATGGTGACTCTTATTAAGACCTAGGTGGCCGCTAGCATAGGAGACACCAAAAGAACAAGAACAAAAAAGAGAGAAACCAAAATCAGTTTGGGTGGATTCCCGGGGACCTGGGCTTGAACAACAGCCGTCCGTTAATACATCGCGTCGTATATAACAACTAGGGACCATCAGCGAGCATTGGCCTAACTGATGGGCGATGCTGCGAGGTGAGAGGTAGTTGTGATAAACAGATATAAAAGATTCACAACTCGTTGCTACAGGGGGACACGCCAACAGCTTCCTAACGCGTAATATGAAAACCAAAATCATGGCGTCATCACAAAGATACAAAGGGACAAGTTAAGGGACTGAATGGTTATTATATACACAGAGCAAGGTCAATGCCTTGGGGGCTGTTACCCACCTCTGATGCATTCTCTGGCTGTCTTTCCTCTCAGGACGCAGATGAGTTCTCGGAACAACTCCCTTTCATGTCGACTGACGCCTTCGGGCTTCGTCACAGGGGAGGCTGCAACACGAGGCGGAAGGGCAAGTTAGACAGGTGAACCCCATGTAATATTACTCAATATGATATAAAACACAGCGAAGCCTGGCTTCATCACACCGGAGGCTGCGACACCATGCAAGACGAGTTAAACAATGAAACCAATTTGGTAATAAAACAAATGCGCATAATATCACTAAATTCTACACAACGCAGTATAAAAACATCGTGCGTTACACACAGACCAACGGATGTGTTCTTGTAAAACTGATATAACTCCTGCACTGCTGCACTTTATTATCTTGGTATCCTTAGCGATATAAAATGTATCATGTCTGCCTGATGTCACGACTCGCTGTACGATTATGAAAATAAAAACAAATATATAAAAAAACAGTGTTCATGATCAAAGCGTCATCAAGGTCGTCACCGGAAAAGAATATTTAGTGTATTGTTTCAAGGATGACTTCCCTGCTGGTCACCTCAGCGTACATGCAGGCCACGTCCGGGTCACATGAGGGTCACGTGTCCCTTCCCGATTCGTCACAACGCATGCGGAAAACGGAACAAGACTCGGGACTTGAATGGAGCACGTGGAATGGTAAGCAAGGCCATTAGTGTTTGTAGGTCATCACCTCTTAAGGGGATGCTGCAATCCGCCAGTGGACCATGTACCTAACTGTATATGGACATAAGAACACAATTGCAGCAGGAAGATGTTTGAAGTGGGTTGACGACATGTGTCATTAAGAACTTAAGGAAGAACTGTAACGATTTACTGACAAAGGGTAACTTGTTGTCCTACTCAACATGTGCTTCCTACATCAAATCCACCATCTCCACCCTCTTTGAAATCTTACACCGATTGGCCATTCCCCTTTAATTCCCTTTGCTCCAACCAGGCATGCCCTACCAAGCAAAGCACGGCCCCACCGCCCCCTCAAAACCCCATTCCCGGTAAAATCGACGACGGCGTGTCATAAACCTCTGTCCCTAACCGCCAGGAAGCAGCAGCACCGATCGTCTCTTGGACACCCTCACCCCCCCTAAATCTTTTTCCCCTCCCCTCCCCCCCACTCCCTCCACCACCTCCACCCCCGTGCCTCACCATAGCAAGCCATTTAATGCAGCCGTTCAAGGTGTCCATCGCCACGGACCACGCTACGTGTTCACTCTCAATGGCACGCCGCCTGGCGTCTTAGCGACATACCAGGCCACGTGACTCCATCGGTAGCCGTCAACCGTCGACCAACCAACCAACCAACCAGCAGAGCGCAGGCCGACTGGGCGACATGCCCTCTCGGTCGCCTCCAGTGCCACCTGGTGGCAGGTGGGGGGAGACTCCCCTATTCCCGGGGAGAAACGGTTTCTTTCACACGTCGAAAACCATCTTTTATCGGTTCGTTCATTGTAGGACGGGAAATAAATACTTCCCGGCTTCTGACGCTCCCAGGCCCTTAGCTTAGTGGCGTCGTGTGTCTTCCTTTGGCTTCTTCGCTTTGTCAACGTGATAATAGCATTAAGCCGAGCCGAGCCGAGCCGAGCCGAGCCGAATTAAAAGCGAAGGAGGGAAGTTTTCCGTTGCAAAACAAACCAAAATGTTGGGTTTATTGAGGGAATGGGGACGTGAGACCTGGACCGGGCGATATGACAGCGGCCAACGAACCTTGAGAGGATACTGAGGAGGAACTGGGCCTGACAAAAATGTCAGAATCTATAATTATACGTGTCCAGCTAGTATCATATACAATTGTTTCCCGGCATGATATCAAGTCAATCTGGCCGAGTTCTCGGGGTTTATCCATTAAATTTGAATTGTGTTGTTCATCCGTTGTTTGAAATGACCATATACGCCGTAGTAAAGTTCAATTTAACGCCACGGGCCTTCAAGAGGTGCTCAGACATACTGTTGGGATTATAATTATATAAAATTAAATATATATTAAACCTAATCTTACAGCAGTTCTATTTCTGAATAAACAATTTCAGACTGTGTCGTAGAACTCACCTAGTCAGTTTGTGCGATCTGTTTTAATGCTAATTATTTAAGAAATGCATCAGAAGTGCATAATGACAACACTTTCCGTGCACCTACCGGTCTATCCCATCTCTTTTAAACCCTGCCCTTTCTTAGTTCTTGAAGAAAATATCATTGTTTTTCTTTCTTGCAATAATACACCCAAGCAATGATTTCGCCTCTGTGATTTTACATGTTTGCGAAGGGAGAAAAATTCTGCATGAGCATCCGTTATAATTATACTGATCGGGAACTCGTCAGACGGTAAACAAATAACGTTATTTAGTGTTTGGACGTAGGGGAAAAACGCCGTGGTGTTATCGTGTGCAATGCCTATCTCAACTCTGGGGCCGATCCCAGCAGGCATGGACCATGGTGGTATATGGAGAGATCCCAGCCCCCCTGGATTTTTGGTGGTCTGTGAACAGATCCCAGCCCCACGGGACTTTGGTTGTCTGTGGACAGATCCCAGCCCCCCTGGACTGTGGTGGTCTGTGGACAGATTCCAGCCCCACTGGACTGTGGTGGTCTGAGGACAGATTCCAGCCCCACTGGACTGTGGTGGTCTGTGGACAGATCCCAGCCCCCCTGGACTGTGGTGGTCTGTGGACAGATCCCAGCACCCCTGGACTGTGGTGGTCTGTGGGCAGATCCCAGCCCCCCTGGACTGTGGTGGTCTGTGGACAGATCCCAGCCCCCCTGGACTGTGGTGGTCTGTGAACAGATCCCAGCACCCCTGGACTGTGGTGGTCTGTGGACAGATCCCAGCCCCCCTGGACTGTGGTGGTCTGTGGACAGATCCCAGCACCCCTGGACTGTGGTGGTCTGTGGGCAGATCCCCGCTCCCCTGGACTGTGGTGGTCTGTGGACAGATCCCAGCCCCCCTGGACTGTGATGGTCTGTGGACAGATCCCAGCCCCCCTGGACTGTGGTGGTCTGTGGACAGATCCCAGCCCCCCTGGACTGTGGTGGTCTGTGGACAGATCCCAGCCCCCCTGGATTGTGGAGGTCTGTGGACAGATCCCAGCCCCCCTGGACTGTGGTGGTCTGTGGACAGATCCCAGCCCCCCTGGACTGTGGTGGTCTGTGGACAGATCCCAGCCCCCCTGGACTGTGGTGGTCTGTGAACAGATCCCAGCCCCCCGGGACTGTGGTGGTCTGTGGACAGATCCCAGCCCCCCTGGACTGTGGTGGTCTGTGGACAGATCCCAGCCCCCCTGGACTGTGGTGGTCTGTGGGCAGATCCCAGCCCCCTGGACTGTGGTGGTCTGTCGACAGATCCCAGCCCCCCTGGACTGTGATGGTCTGTGGACAGATCCCAGCCCCCCTGGACTGTGGTGGTCTGTGGACAGATCCCAGCCCCCCTGGACTGTGGTGGTCTGTGGACAGATCCCAGCCCCCCTGGATTGTGGTGGTCTGTGGACAGATCCCAGCCCCCCTGGACTGTGGTGGTCTGTGGACAGATCTCAGCCCTCCTGGACTGTGGTGGTCTGTGGACAGATCCCAGCCCCCCTGGACTGTGGTGGTCTGTGGACAGATCCTAGCCCCCCGGGACTGCGGTGGTCTGTGGACAGATTTTAGCCCCCCTGGACTGTGGTGGTCTGTGGACAGATCCCAGCCCCCCTGGACTGTGGTGGTCTGTGGACAGATCCCAGCCCCCCTGGACTGTGGTGGTCTGTGGACAGATCCCAGCCCCCCGGGACTGTGGTGGTCTGTGGACAGATCCCAGCCCCCCAGGACTGTGGTGGTCTGTGGACAGATTTCAGCCCCCCTGGACTGTGGTGGTCTGTGGACAGATCCCAGCCCCCCTGGACTGTGGTGGTCTGTGGACAGATCCCAGCCCCCCTGGACAGTGGTGGTCTGTGGACAGATCCCAGTCCCCCTGGACTGTGGTGGTCTGTGGACAGATTCCAGCCCCCCTGGACTGTGGTGGTCTGGGGACAGATCCCAGCCCTCCTGGACTGTGGTGGTCTGTGGACAGATCCCAGCCCCCCTGGACTGTGATGGTCTGTGGACAGATCCCAGCCCCCCTGGACTGTGGTGGTCTGTGGACAGATCCCAGCCCTCCTGGACTGTGGTGGTCTGTGGACAGATTCCAGCCCCACTGGACTGTGGTGGTCTGTGGACAGATCCCAGCCCCCCTGGACTGTGGTGGTCAGTGGACAGATCCCAGCCCTCCTGGACTGTGGTGGTCTGTCGATAGATCCCAGCCCACTGGACTGTGGTTGTCTGTGGACAGATCCCAGCCCCCCTGGACTGTGGTGGTCTATCGACAGATCCCAGCCCTCCTGGACTGTGGTGGTCTGTGGACAGATCCCAGCCCCCCTGGACTGTGGTGGTCTGTGGACAGATCCCAGCCCCCCCGGGACTGTGGTGGTCTGTGGACAGATCCCAGCCCCCCTGGACTGTGGTGGTCTGTGGACAGATACCGGCCCGCATGGACTGTGGTGGTCTGTGGACAGATCCCAGCCCTCCTGGACTGTGGTGGTCTGTCGACAGATCCCAGCCCCCCTGGACTGTGGTGGTCTGTGGACAGATACCGGGCCGCATGGACTGTGGTGGTCTGTGGACAGATCCCAGCCCCCCGGGACTGTGGTGGTCTGTGGACAGATTTCAGCCCCACTGGACTGTGGTGGTCTGTAGACAGATCCCAGCCCCCCTGGACTGTGGTGGTCTGTGGACTGATCCCAGCCCCCCTGGACAGTGGTGGCCTGTGGACAGATCCCAGTCCCCCTGGACTGTGGTGGTCTGTGGACAGATCCCAGCCCCCCTGGACTGTGGTGGTCTGTGGACAGATCCCAGCCCCCCTGGACTGTGGTGGTCTGTGGACAGATCCCAGCCCTCCTGGACTGTGGTGGTCTGTGGACAGATCCCAGCCCCCATGGACTGTGGTGGTCTGTGGACAGATCCCAGCCCCCCTGGACTGTGGTGGTCTGTGGACAGATACCGGCCCGCATGGACTGTGGTGGTCTGTGGACAGATCCCAGCCCCCCCGGGACTGTGGTGGTCTGTGGACAGATCCCAGCCCCCATGGACTGTGGTGGTCTGTGGACAGATACCGGCCCGCATGGACTGTGGTGGTCTGTGGACAGATCCCAGCCCTCCTGGACTGTGGTGGTCTGTCGACAGATCCCAGCCCCCCTGGACTGTGGTGGTCTGTGGACAGATACCGGGCCGCATGGACTGTGGTGGTCTGTGGACAGATCCCAGCCCCCCGGGACTGTGGTGGTCTGTGGACAGATTTCAGCCCCACTGGACTGTGGTGGTCTGTAGACAGATCCCAGCCCCCCTGGACTGTGGTGGTCTGTGGACTGATCCCAGCCCCCCTGGACAGTGGTGGCCTGTGGACAGATCCCAGTCCCCCTGGACTGTGGTGGTCTGTGGACAGATCCCAGCCCCCCTGGACTGTGGTGGTCTGTGGACAGATCCCAGCCCCCCTGGACTGTGGTGGTCTGTGGACAGATCCCAGCCCTCCTGGACTGTGGTGGTCTGTGGACAGATCCCAGCCCCCATGGACTGTGGTGGTCTGTGGACAGATACCGGGCCGCATGGACTGTGGTGGTCTGTGGACAGATCCCAGCCCCCCTGGACTGTCGTGGTCTGTGGACAGATCCCAGCCCCCCTGGACTGTGGTGGTCTGTGGATAGATCCCAGCCCTCCTGGACTGTGGTGGTCTGTGGACAGATCCCAGCCCCCCTGAACTGTGGTCGTACGTGGACAGATCCCAGCCCCCATGGACTGTGGTGGTCTGTGGACAAATCCCAGCCTCCCTGGACTGTGGTGGTTGTGTGGGAACAGATCCCAGCCCCCCTGGACTGTGGTGGTCTCTGGACAGATCCCAGCCTCCCTGGACTGTGGTTGTCTGTAGACAGATCCCAGCTCCCCTGGACTGTGGTGGTCTGTCGATAGATCTCAGCCCACTGGACTGTGGTGGTCTGTCGACAGATCCCAGCCCCCCTGGACTGTGGTGGTCTGTGGACAGATCCCAGCCCCCCTGGACTGTGGTGGTTTGTGGACAGATCCCAGCCCTCCTGGACTCTGGTGGTCTGTGGACAGATCCCAGCCCCCCGGGACTGTGGTGGTTTGTGAACAGATCCCAGGCCCCCTGGACTGTGGTGGTCTGTGGACAGATCCGAGCCCCCCTGGACTGTGGTGGTCTGGGGACAGATCCCAGCCCCCCTGGACTGTGGTGGTCTGTGGACAGATCCCTGCCCCGCTGGACTGTGGTGGTCTGTGGACAGATCCCAGCCCCCCGGGACTGTGGTGGTCTGTGAACAGATACCAGCCTCCCTGGACTGTGGTGGTCTGTGGACAGATCCCAGCCCCCCTGGACTGTGGTGGTCTGTGAACAGATCCCAGCCCCCCTGGACTGTGGTGGTCTGTGAACAGATCCCAGCCCCCCTGGACTTTGGTGGTCTGTGGACAGATCCCAGCCGCCTTGGACTGTGGTGGTCTGTGGACAGATCCCAGGCCCTCTGGACTGTGGTGGTCTGTGGACAGATCCCAGCCCCCCTGAACTGTGGTCGTACGTGGACAGATCCCAGCCCCCATGGACTGTGGTGGTCTGTGGACAAATCCCAGCCTCCCTGGACTGTGGTGGTTGTGTGGGAACAGATCCCAGCCCCCCTGGACTGTGGTGGTCTCTGGACAGATCCCAGCCTCCCTGGACTGTGGTTGTCTGTAGACAGATCCCAGCTCCCCTGGACTGTGGTGGTCTGTCGATAGATCTCAGCCCACTGGACTGTGGTGGTCTGTCGACAGATCCCAGCCCCCCTGGACTGTGGTGGTCTGTGGACAGATCCCAGCCCCCCTGGACTGTGGTGGTTTGTGGACAGATCCCAGCCCTCCTGGACTCTGGTGGTCTGTGGACAGATCCCAGCCCCCCGGGACTGTGGTGGTTTGTGAACAGATCCCAGGCCCCCTGGACTGTGGTGGTCTGTGGACAGATCCGAGCCCCCCTGGACTGTGGTGGTCTGTGGACAGATCCCAGCCCCCCTGGACTGTGGTGGTCTGTGGACAGATCCCTGCCCCGCTGGACTGTGGTGGTCTGTGGACAGATCCCAGCCCCCCGGGACTGTGGTGGTCTGTGAACAGATCCCAGCCTCCCTGGACTGTGGTGGTCTGTGGACAGATCCCAGCCCCCCTGGACTGTGGTGGTCTGTGAACAGATCCCAGCCCCCCTGGACTGTGGTGGTCTGTGAACAGATCCCAGCCCCCCTGGACTTTGGTGGTCTGTGGACAGATCCCAGCCGCCTTGGACTGTGGTGGTCTGTGGACAGATCCCAGCCCCTCTGGACTGTGTTGGTCTGTGGACAGATCCCAGCCCCCCTGGACTGTGGTGGTCTGTGGACAGATTCCAGCCCCCCTGGACTGTGGTGGTCTGTCGACAGATCCCAGCCCCCCTGGACTGTGGTGGTCTGTGGACAGATCCCAGCCCCCCTGGACTGTGGTGGTCTGTGGACAGATCCCAGCCCCGCTGGAATGTGGTGGTCTGTGGACAGATCCCAGCCCCCCTGGACTGTGGTGGTCTGTGGACAGATCCCAGCCCCCCTGGACTGTGGTGGTCTGTGGACAGATCCCAGCCCCCCTGGACTGTGGTGGTTTGTGGACAGATCCCAGCCCCCCTGGACTGTGGTGGTCTGTGGACAGATCCCAGCCCCCCTGGACTGTGGTGGTCTGTGGACAGATCCCAGCCCCCCTGGACTGTGGTGGTCTGTGGACAGATCCCAGCCCCCTGGACTGTGGTGGTCTGTGGACAGATCCCAGCGCCCCTGGACTGTGGTGGTCTGTGGACAGATCCCAGCCCCCCTGGACTGTGGTGGTCTGTGGACAGATACCGGCCCGCATGGACTGTGATGGTCTGTGGACAGATCCCAGCCCCCCTGGACTGTGGTGGTCTGTCGACAGATCCCAGCCCCCCTGGACTGTGGTGGTCTGTGGACAGATCCCAGCCCCCCCTGGACTGTGGTGGTCTGTGGACAGATCCCAGCCCCCCTGGACTGTGGTGGTCTGTGGACAGATACCGGTCCGCATGGACTGTGGTGGTCTGTGGACAGATCCCAGCCCTCCTGGACTGTGGTGGTCTGTCGACAGATCCCAGCCCCCCTGGACTGTGGTGGTCTGTGGACAGATACCGGGCCGCATGGACTGTGGTGGTCTTTGGACAGATCCCAGCCCCCCTGGACTGTGGTGGTCTGTGGACAGATCCCAGCCCCCCTGGACTGTGGTGGTCTGTGGACAGATCCCAGCCCTCCTGGACTGTGGTGGTCTGTGGACAGATCCCAGCCCCCATGGACTGTGGTGGTCTGTGGACAGATCTCAGCCGCCATGGACTGTGGTGGTCTGTGGACAAATCCCAGCCTCCCTGGACTGTGGTGGTCTGCGAACAGATCCCAGCCCCCCTGGACTGTGGTGGTCTCTGGACTGATCCCAGCCCCCCTGGCCTGTGGCGGTCTGTGGACAGATCCCAGCCCCCCCGGACTGTGGTGGTCTGTCGATAGATCTCAGCCCACTGGACTGTGGTTGTCTGTAGACAGATCCCAGCCCCCCTGGACTGTGGTGGTCTGTGGACAGATCCCAGCCCTCCGGAACTGTAGTGGTTTGTGAACAGATCCCAGCCCCACTGGACTGTGGTGGTCTGTGGACAGATCCCAGCCCCCCTGGACTGTGGTGGTCTTTGGACAGATCCCAGCCCCCCTGGACTGTGGTGGTCTGTGGACAGATCCCAGCCCTCCTGGACTGTGGTGGTCTGTGGACAGATCCCAGCCCCCATGGACTGTGGTGGTCTGTGGACAGATCCCAGCCCCCATGGACTGTGGTGGTCTGTGGACAAATCCCAGCCTCCCTGGACTGTGGTGGTCAGCGAACAGATCCCAGCCCCCCTCGACTGTGGTGGTCTCTGGACAGATCCCAGCCCCCCTGGACTGTGGTGGTCTGTGGACAGATCCCAGCCCCCTGGACTGTGGTGGACTGTCGATAGATCTCAGCCCACTGGACTGTGGTTGTCTGTAGACAGATCCCAGCCCCCCTGGACTGTGGTGGTTTGTGGACAGATCCCAGCCCCCCTGGACTGTGGTGGTCTGTGGACAGATCCCAGCCCCCCGGGACTGTGGTGGTTTGTGGACAGATCCCAGCCCCCCTGGACTCTGGTGGTCTGTGGACAGATCCCAGCCCCCCTGGACTGTGGTGGTCTGTGGACAGATCCCAGCCCCCCTGGACTGTGGTGGTCTGTGGACAGATCCCAGCCCCCCGGGACTGTGGTGGTCTGTGAACATATCCCAGCCCCCCTGGACTGTGGTGGTCTGTGGACAGATACCAGCCCCCCTGGACTGTGGTGGTCTGTGGACAGATTCCAGCCCCCCTGGACTGTGGTGGTCTGCGGACAGATCCCAGCCCCTCTGGACTGTGGTGGTCTGTGGACAGATCCCAGCCCCCCTGGACTGTGGTGGTCTATGGACAGATCCCAGCTCCCCTGGACTGCGGTGGTCTGTGGACAGATCCCAGCCCCCCTGGACTGTGGTGGTCTGTGGGCAGATCCCAGCCCCCCTGGACTGTGGTGGTCTGTGGACAGATCCCAGCCCCCCTGGACTGTGATGGTCTGTGGACAGATCCCAGCCCCCCTGGACTGTGGTGGTCTGTGGACAGATTCCAGCCCCCCTAGACTGTGGTGGTCTGTCGACAGATCCCAGCCCCCTGGACTGTGGTGGTCTGTGGACAGATCCCAGCCCCCCTGGACTGTGGTGGTCTGTCGACAGATCCCAGCCCCCCTGGACTGTGGTGGTCTGTGGACAGATACCGGCCCGCATGGACTGTGATGGTCTGTAGACAGATCCCAGCCCCCCTGGACTGTGGTGGTCTGTGGACAGATCCAAGCCCCCATGGACTGTGGTCGTCTGTGGACAGATCCCATCCCCCCTGGACTGTGGTGGTCTGTGGACAGATTCGAGCCCCCCTGGACTGTGGTGGTCTGTCGACAGATCCCAGCCCCCCTGGACTGTGATGGTCTGTGGACAGATCCCAGCCCCCCTGGACTGTGGTGGTCTGTGGACAGATCCCAGCCCCCCTGGACTGTGGTGGTCTGCGGACAGATCCCAGCCCCCCTGGACTGTGGTGGTCTGTGGACAGATCCCAGCCCCCCTGGACTGTGGTGGTCTATGGACAGATCCCAGCTCCCCTGGACTGTGGTGGTCTGTGGACAGATCCCAGCCCTCCTGGACTGTGGTGGTCTGTGGACAGATTCCAGCCCCCCTGGACTGTGGTGGTCTGTGGACAGATCCCAGCCCCCCTGGACTGTGGTGGTCCGTGGACAGCTCCCAGCCCTCCTGGACTGTGGTGGTCTGTGGACAGATTCCAGCCCCCCTGGACTGTGGTGGTCTGTAGACAGATCCCAGCAACCCTGGACTGTGGTGGTCTGTGGACAGATCCCAGCCCTCCTGGACTGTGGTGGTCTGTCGATAGATCCTAGCCCACTGGACTGTGGTTGTCTGTGGACAGATCCCATCCCCCCTGGACTGTGGTGGTCTGTCGACAGATCCCAGTCCTCCTGGACTGTGGTGGTCTGTCGACAGATCCCAGCCCCCCTGGACTGTGGTGGTATGTGGACAGATCCCAGCCCCCATGGACTGTGGTGGTCTGTGGACAGATCCCAGCCCCCATGGACTGTGGTGGTATGTGGACAGATCCCAGCCCCCCTGGACTGTGGTGGTCTGTGGACAGATCCCAGCCCCCCTGGACTGTGGTGGTCTGTGGACAGATCCCAGCCCCCCTGGACTGTGGTGGTCTGTGGACAGATTCCAGCCCCCCTGGACTGTGGTTGTCTGCGGACAGATCCTAGCCCCCCTGGACTGTGGTGGTCTGTGGACAGATCCCAGCCCTCCTGGACTGTGGTGGTCTGTCGACAGATCCCAGCCCCCCTGGACTGTGGTGGTCTGTGGACAGATACCGGGCCGCATGGACTGTGGTGGTCTGTGGACAGATCCCAGCCCCCCTGGACTGTGGTGGTCTGTGGACAGATCCCAGCCCCCCTGGACTGTGGTGGTCTGTGGACAGATCCCAGCCCTCCTGGACTGTGGTGGTATGTGGACAGATCCCAGCCCCCATGGACTGTGGTGGTCTGTGGACAGATCCCAGCCCCCATGGACTGTGGTGGTCTGTGGACAGATCTCAGCCCCCCCTGGACTGTGGTGGTCTGTGGACAGATCCCAGCCCCCCTGGACTGTGGTGGTCTGTCGACAGATCCCAGCCCCCCTGGACTGTGGTGCTCTGTCGACAGATCCCAGCCCCCCTGGACTGTGGTGGTCTGTGGACAGATACCGGCCCGCATGGACTGTGGGGGTCTGTGGACAGATTCCAGCCCCCCTGGACTGTGGTGGTATGTGGACAGATCCCAGCCCCCCTGGACTGTGGTGGTCTGTGGACAGATCCCAGCCCCCCTGGACTGTGGTGGTCTGTGGACAGATCCCAGCCCCCCTGGACTGTGGTGGTCTGTGGACAGATCCCAGCCCCCCTGGACTGTGGTGGTCTGTGGACAGATCCCAGCCCATATGGACTGTGGTGGTCTGTGGACAGATCTTAGCCCCCCTGGACTGTGGTGGTCTGTGGACAGATCCCAGCCCCCCTGGACTGTGGTGGTCTGTGGACAGATACCGGCCCCCATAGACTGTGGTGGTCTGTGGACAGATCCCAGCCCCCATGGACTGTGGTGGTCTGTGGACAGATCCCAGCCCCCCTGGACTGTGGTGGTCTGTGGACAGATCCCAGCCCCCCTGCACTGTGGTGGTTTGTGGACAGATCCCAGCCCCCCTGGACTGTGGTGGTCTGTGGACAGATCCCAGCCCCCCTGGACTGTGGTGGTCTGTCGACAGATCCCAGCCCCCCTGGACTGTGGTGGTCTGTGGACAGATCCCAGCCCCCCTGGACTGTGGTGGTCTGTGGACAGATCCCAGCCCCCCTGGACTGTGGTGGTCTCTGGACAGATCCTAGCCCCCCTGGACTGTGGGGGTCTGTGGACAGATCCCAGCCCCCCTGGACTGTGGTGGTCTGTCGACAGATCCCAGCCCCCATGGACTGTGGTGGTCTGTGGACAGATCTCAGCCGCCATGGACTGTGGTGGTCTGTGGACAAATCCCAGCCTCCCTGGACTGTGGTGGTCTGCGAACAGATCCCAGCCCCCATGGACTGTGGTGGTCTCTGGACTGATCCCAGCCCCCCTGGCCTGTGGTGGTCTGTGGACAGATCCCAGCCCCCCTGGACTGTGGTGGTCTGTCGATAGATCTCAGCCCACTGGACTGTGGTTGTCTGTAGACAGATCCCAGCCCCCCTGGACTGTGGTGGTCTGTGGACAGATTCCAGCCCTCCGAAACTGTGGTGGTTTGTGAACAGATCCCAGCCCCACTGGACTGTGGTGGTCTGTGGACAGATCCCAGCCCCCCTGGACTGTGGTGGTCTTTGGACAGATCCCAGCCCCCCTGGACTGTGGTGGTCTGTGGACAGATCCCAGCCCTCCTGGACTGTGGTGGTCTGTGGACAGATCCCAGCCCCCATGGACTGTGGTGGTCTGTGGACAGATCCCATCCCCCCTGGACTGTGGTGGTCTGTGGACAAATCCCAGCCTCCCTGGACTGTGGTGGTCAGCGAACAGATCCCAGCCCCCCTCGACTGTGGTGGTCTCTGGACAGATCCCAGCCCCCCTGGACTGTGGTGGTCTGTGGACAGATCCCAGCCCCCCTGGACTGTGGTGGTCTGTCGATAGATCTCAGCCCGCTGGACTGTGGTTGTCTGTAGACAGATCCCAGCCCCCCTGGACTGTGGTGGTTTGTGGACAGATCCCAGCCCCCCTGGACTGTGGTGGTCTGTGGACAGATCCCAGCCCCCCGGGACTGTGGTGGTTTGTGGACAGATCCCAGCCCCCCTGGACTGTGGTGGTCTGTGGACAGATCCCAGCCCCCCGGGACTGTGGTGGTCTGTGGACAGATCCCAGCCCCCCTGGACTGTGGTGGTCTGTGGACAGATCCCAGCCCCCCGGGACTGTGGTGGTCTGTGAACAGATCCCAGCCCCCCTGGACTGTGGTGGTCTGTGGACAGATCCCAGCCCCCCTGGACTGTGGTGGTCTGTGGACAGATTCCAGCCCCCCTGGACTGTGGTGGTCTGCGGACAGATCCCAGCCCCTCTGGACTGTGGTGGTCTGTGGACAGATCCCAGCCCCCCTGGACTGTGGTGGTCTGTGGACAGATCCCAGCTCCCCTGGACTGCGGTGGTCTGTGGACAGATCCCAGCCCCCCTGGACTGTGGTGGTCTGTGGGCAGATCCCAGCCCCCCTGGACTGTGGTGGTCTGTGGACAGATCCCAGCCCCCCTGGACTGTGATGGTCTGTGGACAGATCCCAGCCCCCCTGGACTGTGGTGGTCTGTGGACAGATTCCAGCCCCCCTAGACTGTGGTGGTCTGTCGACAGATCCCAGCCCCCTGGACTGTGGTGGTCTGTGGACAGATCCCAGCCCCCCTGGACTGTGGTGGTCTGTCGACAGATCCCAGCCCCCCTGGACTGTGGTGGTCTGTGGACAGATACCGGCCCGCATGGACTGTGATGGTCTGTAGACAGATCCCAGCCCCCCTGGACTGTGGTGGTCTGTGGACAGATCCAAGCCCCCATGGACTGTGGTCGTCTGTGGACAGATCCCATCCCCCCTGGACTGTGGTGGTCTGTGGACAGATTCGAGCCCCCCTGGACTGTGGTGGTCTGTCGACAGATCCCAGCCCCCCTGGACTGTGATGGTCTGTGGACAGATCCCAGCCCCCCTGGACTGTGGTGGTCTGTGGACAGATCCCAGCCCCCCTGGACTGTGGTGGTCTGCGGACAGATTCCAGCCCCCCTGGACTGTGGTGGTCTGTGGACAGATCCCAGCCCCCCTGGACTGTGGTGGTCTGTGGACAGATCCCAGCTCCCCTGGACTGTGGTGGTCTGTGGACAGATCCCAGCCCTCCTGGACTGTGGTGGTCTGTGGACAGATTCCAGCCCCCCTGGACTGTGGTGGTCTGTGGACAGATCCCAGCCCCCCTGGACTGTGGTGGTCCGTGGACAGCTCCCAGCCCTCCTGGACTGTGGTGGTCTGTGGACAGATTCCAGCCCCCCTGGACTGTGGTGGTCTGTAGACAGATCCCAGCCCCCCTGGACTGTGGTGGTCTGTGGACAGATCCCAGCCCTCCTGGACTGTGGTGGTCAGTCGATAGATCCCAGCCCACTGGACTGTGGTTGTCTGTGGACAGATCCCATCCCCCCTGGACTGTGGTGGTCTGTCGACAGATCCCAGCCCTCCTGGACTGTGGTGGTCTGTCGACAGATCCCAGCCCCCCTGGACTGTGGTGGTATGTGGACAGATCCCAGCCCCCATGGACTGTGGTGGTCTGTGGACAGATCCCAGCCCCCATGGACTGTGGTGGTATGTGGACAGATCCCAGCCCCCCTGGACTGTGGTGGTCTGTGGACAGATCCCAGCCCCCCTGGACTGTGGTGGTCTGTGGACAGATCCCAGCCCCCCTGGACTGTGGTGGTCTGTGGACAGATTCCAGCCCCCCTGGACTGTGGTTGTCTGCGGACAGATCCGAGCCCCCCTGGACTGTGGTGGTCTGTGGACAGATCCCAGCCCTCCTGGACTGTGGTGGTCTGTCGACAGATCCCAGCCCCCCTGGACTGTGGTGGTCTGTGGACAGATACCGGGCCGCATGGACTGTGGTGGTCTGTGGACAGATCCCAGCCCCCCTGGACTGTGGTGGTCTGTGGACAGATCCCAGCCCCCCTGGACTGTGGAGGTCTGTGGACAGATCCCAGCCCTCCTGGACTGTGGTGGTATGTGGACAGATCCCAGCCCCCATGGACTGTGGTGGTCTGTGGACAGATCCCAGCCCCCATGGACTGTGGTGGTCTGTGGACAGATCTCAGCCCCCCCTGGACTGTGGTGGTCTGTGAACAGATCCCAGCCCCCCTGGACTGTGGTGGTCTGTCGACAGATCCCAGCCCCCCTGGACTGTGGTGGTCTGTCGACAGATCCCAGCCCCCCTGGACTGTGGTGGTCTGTGGACAGATACCGGCCCGCATGGACTGTGGTGGTCTGTGGACAGATTCCAGCCCCCCTGGACTGTGGTGGTATGTGGACAGATCCCAGCCCCCCTGGACTGTGGTGGTCTGTGGACAGATCCCAGCCCCCCTGGACTGTGGTGGTCTGTGGACAGATCCCAGCCCCCCTGGACTGTGGTGGTCTGTGGACAGATCTTAGCCCCCCTGGACTGTGGTGGTCTGTGGACAGATCCCAGCCCTCCTGGACTGTGGTGGTCTGTCGACAGATCCCAGCCCCCCTGGACTGTGGTGGTCTGTGGACAGATACCGGGCCGCATGGACTGTGGTGCTCTGTGGACAGATCCCAGCCCCCCTGGACTGTGGTGGTCTGTGGACAGATCCCAGCCCCCCTGGACTGTGGAGGTCTGTGGACAGATCCCAGCCCTCCTGGACTGTGGTGGTATGTGGACAGATCCCAGCCCCCATGGACTGTGGTGGTCTGTGGACAGATCCCAGCCCCCATGGACTGTGGTGGTCTGTGGACAGATCTCAGCCCCCCCTGGACTGTGGTGGTCTGTGAACAGATCCCAGCCCCCCTGGACTGTGGTGGTCTGTCGACAGATCCCAGCCCCCCTGGACTGTGGTGGTCTGTCGACAGATCCCAGCCCCCCTGGACTGTGGTGGTCTGTGAACAGATACCGGCCCGCATGGACTGTGGTGGTCTGTGGACAGATTCCAGCCCCCCTGGACTGTGGTGGTATGTGGACAGATCCCAGCCCCCCTGGACTGTGGTGGTCTGTGGACAGATCCCAGCCCCCCTGGACTGTGGTGGTCTGTGGACAGATCCCAGCCCCCCTGGACTGTGGTGGTCTGTGGACAGATCCCAGCCCCCCTGGACTGTGGTGGTCTGTGGACAGATCCCAGCCCATATGGACTGTGGTGGTCTGTGGACAGATCTTAGCCCCCCTGGACTGTGGTGGTCTGTGGACAGATCCCAGCCCCCCTGGACTGTGGTGGTCTGTGGACAGATACCGGCCCCCATAGACTGTGGTGGTCTGTGGACAGATCCCAGCCCCCATGGACTGTGGTGGTCTGTGGACAGATCCCAGCCCCCCTGGACTGTGGTGGTCTGTGGACAGATCCCAGCCCCCCTGGACTGTGGTGGTTTGTGGACAGATCCCAGCCCCCCTGGACTGTGGTGGTCTGTGGACAGATCCCAGCCCCCCTGGACTGTGGTGGTCTGTCGACAGATCCCAGCCCCCCTGGACTGTGGTGGTCTGTGGACAGATCCCAGCCCCCCTGGACTGTGGTGGTCTGTGGACAGATCCCAGCCCCCCTGGACTGTGGTGGTCTCTGGACAGATCCTAGTCCCCCTGGACTGTGGGGGTCTGTGGACAGATCCCAGCCCCCCTGGACTGTGGTGGTCTGTCGACAGATCCCAGCCCCGCTGGACTGTGGTGGTCTCTGGACAGATCCTAGCCCCCCTGGACTGTGGTGGTCTCTGGACAGATCCTAGCTCCCCTGGACTGTGGTTTTCTGTGGACAGATCCCAGCTCCCCTGGACTGTGGTGGTCTGTCGACATATCTCAGCCCACGGGACTGTGGTTGTCTGTGGACAGATCCCAGCCCCCCTGGACTGTGGTTGTTTGTGGACAGATCCCAGCCCCCCTGGACTGTGGTGGTCTGTGGACAGATCCCAGCCGTCCTGGACTGTGGTGGTCTGTCGACAGATCCCAGCCCCCATGGACTGTGGCGGTCTGTGGACAGATCCCAGCCCGCCTAGACTGTGGTGGTCTGTGGACAGATCCCAGCCCTCCTGGACTGTGGTGGTCTGTGGACAGATCCCAGCCCCCATGGACTGTGGTGGTCTGTGGACAGATCCCAGCCCCCATGGACTGTGGTGGTCTGTGAACAGATCCCAGCCCCCATGGACTGTGGTGGTATGTGGACAGATCCCAGCCCCCCTGGACTGTCGTGGTCTGTGGACAGATCCCAGCCCCACTGGACTGTGGTCGTCTGTGGACAGATCCCAGCCCCCCTGGACTGTGGTGGTCTGTGGACAGATCTCAGCCCCCCTGGACTGTGGTGGTCTGTTGACAGATCCCAGCCCCCCTGGACTGTGGTGGTCTGTGGACAGATCCCAGCCCCCCTGGACTGTGGTGGTCTGTGGACAGATCCCAGCCCCCCGGGACTCTGGTGGTCTGTGGACAGATCCCAGCCTCCCGGGACTGTGGTGGTCTGTGAACAGATCCCAGCCCCCTTGGACTGTGGTGGTCTGTGGACAGATCCCAGCCCCCCTGGACTGTGGTGGTCTGTGGACAGATCCCAGCCCCCCTGGACTGTGGTGGTTTGTGGACAGATCCCAGGCCCCCTGGACTGTGGTGGTCTGTGGACAGATCCCAGCCCCACGGGACTGTGGTGGTCTGTGAACAGATCCCAGCCCCGCTGGACTGTGGTGGTCTGTTGACAGATCCCAGCCCCCCTGGACTGTGGTGGTCTGTTGACAGATCCCAGCCCCCCTGGACTGTGGTGGTCTGTGGACAGATCCCAGCCCCCCTGGACTGTGGTGGTCTGTGGACAGATTCCAGCCCCCCTGGACTGTGGTTGTCTGCGGACAGATCCTAGCCCCCCTGGACTGTGGTGGTCTGTGGACAGATCCCAGCCCTCCTGGACTGTGGTGGTCTGTCGACAGATCCCAGCCCCCCTGGACTGTGGTGGTCTGTGGACAGATCCCAGCCCCCCTGGACTGTGGTGGTCTCTGGACAGATCCTAGCCCCCCTGGACTGTGGGGGTCTGTGGACAGATCCCAGCCCCCCTGGACTGTGGTGGTCTCTGGACAGATCCTAGCCCCCCTGGACTGTGGGGGTCTGTGGACAGATCCCAGCCCCCCTGGACTGTGGTGGTCTGTCGACAGATCCCAGCCCCGCTGGACTGTGGTGGTCTCTGGACAGATCCTAGCCCCCCTGGACTGTGGTGGTCTCTGGACAGATCCTAGCCCCCCTGGACTGTGGTGGTATGTGGACAGATCCCAGCTCCCCTGGACTGTGGTGGTCTGTCGATATATCTCAGCCCACTGGACTGTGGTTGTCTGTGGACAGATCCCAGCCCCCCTGGACTGTGGTTGTTTGTGGACAGATCCCAGCCCCCCTGGACTGTGGTGGTCTGTGGACAGATCCCAGCCGTCCTGGACTGTGGTGGTCTGTCGACAGATCCCAGCCCCCATGGACTGTGGCGGTCTGTGGACAGATCCCAGCCCGCCTAGACTGTGGTGGTCTGTGGACAGATCCCAGCCCTCCTGGACTGTGGTGGTCTGTGGACAGATCCCAGCCCCCATGGACTGTGGTGGTCTGTGGACAGATCCCAGCCCCCATGGACTGTGGTGGTCTGTGAACAGATCCCAGCCCCCATGGACTGTGGTGGTATGTGGACAGATCCCAGCCCCCCTGGACTGTCGTGGTCTGTGGACAGATCCCAGCCCCACTGGACTGTGGTCGTCTGTGGACAGATCCCAGCCCCCCTGGACTGTGGTGGTCTGTGGACAGATCCCAGCCCCCCTGGACTGTGGTGGTCTGTTGACAGATCCCAGCCCCCCTGGACTGTGGTGGTCTGTGGACAGATCCCAGCCCCCCTGGACTGTGGTGGTCTGTGGACAGATCCCAGCCCCCCGGGACTCTGGTGGTCTGTGGACAGATCCCAGCCCCCCGGGACTGTGGTGGTCTGTGAACAGATCCCAGCCCCCTTGGACTGTGGTGGTCTGTGGACAGATCCCAGCCCCCCTGGACTGTGGTGGTCTGTGGACAGATCCCAGCCCCCCTGGACTGTGGTGGTCTGTGGACAGATCCCAGGCCCCCTGGACTGTGGTGGTCTGTGGACAGATCCCAGCCCCACGGGACTGTGGTGGTCTGTGAACAGATCCCAGCCCCCCTGGACTGTGGTGGTCTGTTGACAGATCCCAGCCCCCCTGGACTGTGGTGGTCTGTTGACAGATCCCAGCCCCCCTGGACTGTGGTGGTCTGTGGACAGATCCCAGCCCCCCTGGACTGTGGTGGTCTGTGGACAGATTCCAGCCCCCCTGGACTGTGGTTGTCTGCGGACAGATCCTAGCCCCCCTGGACTGTGGTGGTCTGTGGACAGATCCCAGCCCTCCTGGACTGTGGTGGTCTGTCGACAGATCCCAGCCCCCCTGGACTGTGGTGGTCTGTGGACAGATACCGGGCCGCATGGACTGTGGTGGTCTGTGGACAGATCCCAGCCCTCCTGGACTGTGGTGGTATGTGGACAGATCCCAGCCCCCATGGACTGTGGTGGTCTGTGGACAGATCCCAGCCCCCATGGACTGTGGTGGTCTGTGGACAGATCTCAGCCCCCCCTGGACTGTGGTGGTCTGTGGACAGATCCCAGCCCCCCTGGACTGTGGTGGTCTGTCGACAGATCCCAGCCCCCCTGGACTGTGGTGGTCTGTCGACAGATCCCAGCCCCCCTGGACTGTGGTGGTCTGTGGACAGATACCGGCCCGCATGGACTGTGGTGGTCTGTGGACAGATTCCAGCCCCCCTGGACTGTGGTGGTATGTGGACAGATCCCAGCCCCCCTGGACTGTGGTGGTCTGTGGACAGATCCCAGCCCCCCTGGACTGTGGTGGTCTGTGGACAGATCCCAGCCCCCCTGGACTGTGGTGGTCTGTGGACAGATCCCAGCCCCCCTGGACTGTGGTGGTCTGTGGACAGATCCCAGCCCATATGGACTGTGGTGGTCTGTGGACAGATTCCAGCCCCCCTGGACTGTGGTGGTCTGTGGACAGATCCCAGCCCCCCTGGACTGTGGTGGTCTGTGGACAGATACCGGCCCCCATAGACTGTGGTGGTCTGTGGACAGATCCCAGCCCCCATGGACTGTGGTGGTCTGTGGACAGATCCCAGCCCCCCTGGACTGTGGTGGTCTGTGGACAGATCCCAGCCCCCCTGGACTGTGGTGGTTTGTGGACAGATCCCAGCCCCCCTGGACTGTGGTGGTCTGTGGACAGATCCCAGCCCCCCTGGACTGTGGTGGTCTGTCGACAGATCCCAGCCCCCCTGGACTGTGGTGGTCTGTGGACAGATCCCAGCCCCCCTGGACTGTGGTGGTCTGTGGACAGATCCCAGCCCCCCTGGACTGTGGTGGTCTCTGGACAGATCCTAGCCCCCCTGGACTGTGGGGGTCTGTGGACAGATCCCAGCCCCCCTGGACTGTGGTGGTCTGTCGACAGATCCCAGCCCCGCTGGACTGTGGTGGTCTCTGGACAGATCCTAGCCCCCCTGGACTGTGGTGGTCTCTGGACAGATCCTAGCCCCCCTGGACTGTGGTTTTCTGTGGACAGATCCCAGCTCCCCTGGACTGTGGTGGTCTGTCGATATATCTCAGCCCACTGGACTGTGGTTGTCTGTGGACAGATCCCAGCCCCCCTGGACTGTGGTTGTTTGTGGACAGATCCCAGCCCCCCTGGACTGTGGTGGTCTGTGGACAGATCCCAGCCGTCCTGGACTGTGGTGGTCTGTCGACAGATCCCAGCCCCCATGGACTGTGGCGGTCTGTGGACAGATCCCAGCCCGCCTAGACTGTGGTGGTCTGTGGACAGATCCCAGCCCTCCTGGACTGTGGTGGTCTGTGGACAGATCCCAGCCCCCATGGACTGTGGTGGTCTGTGGACAGATCCCAGCCCCCATGGACTGTGGTGGTCTGTGAACAGATCCCAGCCCCCATGGACTGTGGTGGTATGTGGACAGATCCCAGCCCCCCTGGACTGTCGTGGTCTGTGGACAGATCCCAGCCCCACTGGACTGTGGTCGTCTGTGGACAGATCCCAGCCCCCCTGGACTGTGGTGGTCTGTGGACAGATCCCAGCCCCCCTGGACTGTGGTGGTCTGTTGACAGATCCCAGCCCCCCTGGACTGTGGTGGTCTGTGGACAGATCCCAGCCCCCCTGGACTGTGGTGGTCTGTGGACAGATCCCAGCCCCCCGGGACTCTGGTGGTCTGTGGACAGATCCCAGCCCCCCGGGACTGTGGTGGTCTGTGAACAGATCCCAGCCCCCTTGGACTGTGGTGGTCTGTGGACAGATCCCAGCCCCCCTGGACTGTGGTGGTCTGTGGACAGATCCCAGCCCCCCTGGACTGTGGTGGTCTGTGGACAGATCCCAGGCCCCCTGGACTGTGGTGGTCTGTGGACAGATCCCAGCCCCACGGGACTGTGGTGGTCTGTGAACAGATCCCAGCCCCCCTGGACTGTGGTGGTCTGTTGACAGATCCCAGCCCCCCTGGACTGTGGTGGTCTGTTGACAGATCCCAGCCCCCCTGGACTGTGGTGGTCTGTGGACAGATCCCAGCCCCCCTGGACTGTGGTGGTCTGTGGACAGATCCCAGCCCCCCCGGACTGTGGTGGTCTGTGAACAGATCCCAGCCCCCCTGGACTGTGGTGGTCTGTGAACAGATCCCAGCCCCCCGGGACTTTGGTGGTCTGTAGACAGATCCCAGCCCCCCTGGACTGTGGTGGTCTGTGGACAGATCCCAGCCCCCCTGGACTGTGGTGGTGGTGTCTTGACAGATCCCAGCCCCCCTGGACTGTGGTGGTCTGTGGACAGATACCGGCCCGCATGGACTGTGGTGGTCTGTGGAGGTATGTACGTATGTAGCTGGTTCCCGGCTCATTCAGATCCGCAACAATTAATGGACAGGCTCTGGGACGCTCGATCGAGGGAGACTTATCTCTGCGAATTGATCGTTAATCACCATACTCTTTCGCGATCACCATTGGCTGTCCAAGTAGCTGGTCACTGTAGTTCTTATGGAGCTGGCATCTGGGGTGTGCTGGCGGAAGGTGGGGGGGGGGGAGGAGTTGGAGTTTAATCCGGATTTTAGGCTGGCGGCCGTCGGGATTATGGGTTATTCCTGGAGCCCCGCAGGTCAGGATCAATAGTATATCGGGGTAGGGGTCGGGGCGGGTCAGACAAATGGCTCAACCCGTGCAAAGACAATGGGAGGAGGCCACAGAGGTCTTGGCGACACGACACATGCTTTCATATAGAGGTCGCGGGTAGATCTTGGCGAGCGAGCTGGGACTTCGACTGGGGCAGATTGTTCAGTGCGATCTTTGAATTGATAACGTGCTAATTTACGTATCGGGATAGCCTGCATGATGTGGGTGTCACTTAAAGGTACAGATACCGAATTAGTCCGAATTAAGATATGAGTGGAAGCAACGGTCCAGTAACATAAGTCGATCGGTTCTGTCCATATTTTTCAGACATCTTCTCAACTGAAAGAAGCCAAACACATGTCAAGGCACATGTATATGATGTAGCGTATGGCTGGTCTCTCTGGTCTCTTACGGAAGTAAGAGATGTTTCTATTAGGGCAGTTCAACTATATTAATCTATATAGCAACAGTCGCTTTTACTGGCAAATCCAGGTTAGAAAAAAGTATTATCAAAACGCTTCATTTCAGAAAGCAATATAAGCCCCTTTCCAAGTCTCTTTGATTGTAAAAACAATTCCTCGTTCTTCCCGCTTTATCATCGTGGCCCGTCACGGTAATTAAGTTCTTGATACGATTAATAGCACATAATAGACCGTTTTAGAGCACTTTTCCGAGATAATATTGTCCCATCGGAGATACCACTTATGTACCAATGGGGTTGGGATTTTTTGGGCGCGAGTCTCCAACAAGCAAATTGGAATCTATCTTTTTTGCCACATCACTTGCTTTAATTCCACCATTAATCGATGCGGGAAAGGGGGTGGTAGCGACAAGAGAGTCAAGAAACCGAAAGAACCTTAAACAGACGGATAATTCGGTGGGAGAAATAAGCCCGCGGTATAGTTACATTACAAATGGGCGAAAAGTGCTCGTTTCTCAGCCCCGTGGCCCCGTCCTCACCCGCCATATCCTCCCCTCCCTTACTTCTCCACTCCCACTTTTTCCCCCCATACACTCAGATAAAAATTCCGTTCATCGCGCCCCCCCCCCCCCACCCACTAGCCTCCACGCTCCATCCACCCCCCTCCATAGGTTCCAAGTCTGCCTGTTCCCCTGTTTCCTTTTGCCCCTTTGTCCCCAGCATTGCATTCTCGCCTCCCTTCTCCATCAATTTTCCTTCTCGTTATCTGCAACACCCCCGCCCACCCCCACCCCCTCCTCCACACACACCACCACCACCACCACCACCCCCAACGTTATCTTGCGCACTCGTCCCATGCATGATGACGTCACCGGAAGTTCATGGTGACGTCTGTGAAGAACGGTGATCATTTTATCCATTAATTGCTGACGAATTCTTCCCGTTAACGACTTGCAATTAAGGTTGAATGTTTTTGCGGCTAATTACGCAATGCTTAGTTTACACATATGGCGTCGTTACTCTACTCTACTAGAGCGAGGGAGGGCACCAAGCTACACGGGAGAGAGGTGGCAACATGGGTAGGCGAAGGTGTAAATAGATCAGATTGATCATCCCTCATCCCTACACCATCCGACTCTATAAAACAAACCCCAGATATAATAGCACGAAGCGGAAATGCAAATAATATTATCTCACATTTTGTTTCGGCCCGTGGCCCTAAAAAAAAGAATGGTTAAATGCCGCGCAGATCGCTACGTAATACGGGAGATAAATGAATAAGGATGGATCCACGCTTCACTGCGAGATTGGTGGGTGGAGCAAACAAGGCTGGTACTTCTGGTTCGCAGCCAGGCCACGGCGCCGGCAGGGACCCAACAACGCGGAAGGGTCTGCCTGGCAGACGACAGGCTCGGTGCTATTTGCCGCCGACAAGAACTCCCCACAGTGAACGCAAACTCAAAACGAGGCTGCGTCCCCTGGGTTGACAACGCCGCGCATGACCTTGAATCAGGGCGGCAAAAAGGAAATAGGTTCCCGCCACTACAGCGAATGGCTCGCCGGCTTTCAAGCGTTTCCTTCTAATAGCCGGGCGATCACTGATCTCGATTTGGGCGTTTGTCCAATCATCTGTTAACATACAGACAGCTGCCCTAAATTTCCCTCTTTTCACGGTCACCTTTTCACGGTTTCCCCTTGACCTTCCATAATGGAGCCTACCACGTATAAAAGGGAGGTGGGGGGAGGGGGGTGAAGGTGTGTTTTTTTTTTGCGCAAAACTTTTAAAGTTGCATGTCGAGTTCTTTCCCGCCAAAACTAAGCCTAGGCGAAATTTATATCAAAATTTGTAGAAAACTCGATTGTTTCATTCTATAAATTCAGAAACCTGATAAACATCGCCGTTTCGGCTGTGGTGTGGCAAACGTGTCTATCCCGGGACACCACAGAACTCGGTCGCGGCACTGCTACTTATACCAAAGCATCGCGAAGCACACAAACTGATGACGTTTACCACTAAAATGAAAACTTGTGGTAAATTAATATCACGGACAAGGCTAAGAGACACTAGTTGGCAGTCTGGTATGGGTGGAGTATAGATAAAAGAACAAGCTTCTTATATGTAATTTGACCTCATTAGTTTTGGCGGGAAAGAGCTCCACATGCAACTTTAAGTAACAGGCACAGCCAGCGGTGTTCTAAATGTCGTGTCAGGCAAGTGTTGCTGATGTGAAATTGTAGAGTTCACCTAGTAATGTGTGTGAGATACATTGTATAGTGTAAAGTAACTAATACCCATAGTGATAGTCTTGCGAAGAACGAGAATATCTCCCTGCGATCCCTATGTGAAAGCATGTGTCGTGTCGCCAATACCTCTGTGGTCTCAGATTGTCTTTGCCCGGGTCGAACGACCATGTCTGACCCCTACCCGACCCCTTCCCCGATATAGTATTGATCCTGACCTGCTCCATATCCGCAAGCCTGAAAGTCCACCTCCACACGCCACAGCCAGGGGCGGATCTAGGAATTTGCCAAGGGGGGGAGGGGGGGGGGGTGGCGGTTGCTCTCTGAAAACTTCCGACCGAGGGGTGTGCTCTCTGAAAAACTAGCGACCGGGGGGGGGGGGGGGAGGGGGAGCCGACTTTAACAGTGTATGTGTTGTTCCTCTCTCTCTCTGAAAACTTGCGACCGGGGGGGGGGGGCTTAGTAGTGTATGTTCAGTTTTTTCCCAAGGCGGGGGTTGCTCTCTGAAGACTTGTTAGTCTGTTACCCCCCCCCCCCCCGCTAGATCCGCCACTGCACAGCCCAATCCATAAAAAGAACTAGTTTGTCTGAACACTGAAGGTGCAGTAGCATCACAGTTGTAAATCAATTTTTAAAAAAATGCCCTGGGGAGGTCATCATTTCTTATTCTTGCGATGGACTTAATTTTGTATCTACACAATGTAGTAACATTTTTTTCAATTTATTTTTCAAGAAATATAAAGGCATATGTTTTCCTTAACAGGCAAATCAAGATTTTTTAAGAAGATTTGTGTAGCCCCCCCCCCCCCCGCCCTTGATATCAAATGGTCCTTCCAGTATGCCCTCCCTGCCACACCATCTAAGACTAGGGAATCCTTGCGACCGATTTTTACTAACTTGGCACAACATTGATTTAGTTGGATACCAAGAATTATTACATGTTTGTTAGCATACTGCTCGTATAGAATAGAAGACTTTCGATCAAATCTAATTTTTTGCAACCTAGTTGTATTCCATGAGTTTGTATTCAAACTGTGAAATACATTTGAAAACTCGTACTCATAGTATATCAATCTATATAAATTGCCTATAATATAGATATAATATATACAAATAAAACAAACTGGACTTGTGTTAAAACTTGTAAACTTGTAAAGATTGTCTAGACAATCTTTGGTGCAATGGTCAAACCTGACTACACACAGAAGGCATTATTAGAGAGTGACCCACTTACTAAAAGGTCAAGGTGGGACTTTGTAATAATTTATAACAATCTACGTCTTTGCGAGGAGGGCATCCACAGGGCACATCTCGTGGATATATATTGAAGGGATGCGAGCAGAGAGAGGGTGGTTTGTTTACATCACAGACCCCCATCCGCCTGACAACCGAGACGCCATATCGAGCACCGTGTGAGCACTTTACAAAGGAGCATTGATGCCTCAGTTTGGCACCGAGGCAGGGGTTAGGAGTGAGGGTTGCGAATGGGAGGGGGGGGGGGCGGGGTGCGATGAAGGGTAGTTAGAGTGGGGAGGCAGAGCACGGAGGATCAGGGAGGGGGCCGCGGGATTAAAAGGGCGGGGAGCAGAGGGGAGCATTGACGAGGGAGTGAGGAGGGGGCATGTTTCTGGTCTGCCAGTTAATGAGAGATGCAAGCAGAGGTGGGATCCCTAATATTGGGACTTCCTTCTAGATGCTACAATAACCTACGCGGCTCACCAGAGAACGCCAAAAAAAGGCTGACACCAGGAAATGGTCCCGATCACGTGACATGCCGTTCACTTGTTCCCCGCCCCTTGCATGGCCGGAAGTTGTGGCACGGCGCCAGCATGAATGGACGATTGGAATAACTTGGTTGATTGGTGAGCGGCGCTGCACTAGGAGAGTGCGCATGCACGGGGTCGCGGGCGCTGTGGATATGTGGGGGTGGGGGAGCAGAGGGTACAGGGCGGCTGTGGGCTGCTCGGGAGGAGAGGAATGGGGGGATGGAGGGTTTAGAAAATCAATGACATTTAGAAGACGGACAATAGTTTTGATCGACAAGATGCGAGTTGAGCAAGTGTCCCGCATGGCGTTCTCGTTGATTCTCGTCTGATATTACATATCTCATTGAAACGAGAGTAACGCACCTGAAAAATGGACGGTCACGTGTAGAGCGAGAGTTACCACCTTCCGTTCTTGGCAACGCCGCGGATAAGCTGCCAGACTTGCTTACACGTGTAAACAATACATGGACGAGGAGCACGAACATGAATGGGCGGAACATAAATACTGACAGCTTCTCTGTGTTGATTTCACGATAATACAAAGGGACGTTGTAACCCGATGCGTGGCCTGGCGTACTATGTTGTGTCTTCGCGGGAAGTATGAGGTGAACTTTATCAATACAGTCCTCACTATAGTGACAACGGAAGATGTTTCCGATACTACGTCGTGAGCTGAGTGATCCCGTCAAAACTGAATGAGACTATTGTTTCGTAACCACCCAGCGTGGCAAGGGTAGGGGGTGGGTTCGGGGTTACTATTGCCGGTCTTAATTGCCGTTTGGTCTAGCCAACTGCCAGGGTCGGCTTTCCAGAAAGTTGGTTTATTTAATTCCTTACAATTAATTAAAGAGGTTTCGTGTAAATATGTTGTTATAACTACGTAGTAATTACATATTATATATGCATGCCCGTATTCTACACTCGATCGATTTAGATCTTATATTACAAGCGAACGGCTAAGCCCCCCCCCCCCCCAAAAAAAACAAAACATCAGCCCTACCCCCCGCCCCACCCCCCCACACCCAGACCCACCGTGGTAAAGTGATTCGCTGCTGAGTGAGATACTACATCAGCGGATGACATTTATCTTTTATCCTAATCATTTAAAAAATTACCGATTGTGGAAATAGGAAGCGGGTCAACCATTTACCAACTTCAGGCGGAAGTGGGACAAGGTCATAAGGTCAGTGCTAGCTTCAGGGCGGGAAAGGGGGAGCGGGGTGGGGGAGATTGAAGAGGGGTGTCACGTGACGCATTGGGAGGTCTCTACATCTCTCCTCTACATAGCGCCTTTAAACAGGCGGCTCTAATAGTTTTCGATACTCTTGTGACACATTCAGCGAGTGAAGCGGCGGGTTTGATTATCATGGCCGACTGCTCTGGGCTTGCATTATTCACTGGGATGGGACATTTGGGGAGTGGTTCAACGTTTTAGAGGCGGCGAAGGACTCTATGGGCTTCATGGTCCTCGGTGTTGGCGGATCAGGGTGTCATATAGCAAAGAAACCGGCGGGTGGTGACGTCATAGGAGATACGGCTGAAGATGACGTCACGGCAGGTGTATGTTTGAACATTCATATATCTATATATCTATAGTGCTTATCTACCTATCTCGCATGCATTCACGGAGACATTTTCTAAATACAGATCATAAACCAAACGCTACAAGTAACTAGTCGGATGACATGAGAACGACACCGATAGAAACACATGGCTGGCTAATGAATGACCCTCTAAGGGATTTAGTAATATATGTATATACATATATATATATATACATATATATATATATATATGGAGAGTGAGAGAGGTGGGTGCAGGGGGTGGGGGGGGGGCAAGGTGAGCTGTTAGGCCGCTCTACCTGCACCCGGTGCCCGAGTCATTGAGTCCCAATGACCGCAGCGCTAAGCCCCGTTGATGACGCTACAACGACCGAGGTCAGTCTTCACCTGAAGGGGGCGCTGCCTACCACCGCCTGCGGGGAACGTGGCCTTCAAGCACGTAGCCTACCGGCGTTCCGCACCTCAAGGTCGCAGAAGGCCGTGGCGATGTATCGTCTAAAAGCCGACGTCACACATATGCGACCAATCAAAATGGCTCATCCCAATTCGTTGCGGATTATCACAGGCTTAGAAACGACACGTGTTTGACACGTGCTAGTCTTCCGTGGCATATACTTGTAGAGATTTAGATTAGGCCGTAAAGGTCGTCTGCCACAGAAGGGTTCAAGGTCACTGCCTATGTATTAGGGTGGTTTACTCTCACCTGCGAGGAAGATACAGTGGCGTAACTGGGTCACGTGTCACGTGATCTTCCTTCATCTTGGGATAAATTACCCTTTGATATAGCCTTGATGGGCAGAATAGATAAATACATACATCTAAATACATATATTGTTTCTGCTATAGATCATTCCACGAGGTTTCCAAGAAGCAAAACACAAAATGGACTCAAAATTCAAATTGGTTCCACTGTTATAATACGGAAGCAAGATAACCCTCCATGATTATAGTTAACATAAACTACTGTTTTAGAGGACTATCCAGTTTAAAAGCCTTTTTTACTGACCTCTCATGATCTTATCATGGCAACTGGCCATGACCCTAGTACATGGATAGCGAGTCGTTTCAGTCAGAGCTATTCGTGCGCAGGCGGCACCGCAGACTATTATAGGTTATGCATTGCGTATGCCTTCACCAGATGGCGCCACTGTTCAATGGTTTGTTTCTACGGAATACGGCACCGAATTGTAATTCCAGATTTCTGCACCAGTTTTATTACTAGCTATGTTTTGCGCGCACCTAGCCAGGGCTTCCACCCCGGGCTCCCACCCACGGGGAAAACAATCATACATAAGGTGCATCGGTCCGTAGAGTAATATTGCGCTAAGCCGGTATTGAGATTCTCCATCCATGGCGAGTGTCACAAATGCTCATCGCAGACCCATACCAAGATCCATCTCCCCATCTCCGCTAGTCCTGCGCCCTGATGCTACAGGAAGCAGGTGTATGGTTTATGGTGGAACTTACGCAAATACGGATGAATAAGTGGCGTGCTGTAGAAGTAGAGCAGATACCAACCACAGCGTCAAAGACGAAATAGGCCTACATATTTTGGTTTTATCTACGCTATCTACATTTTCTACGCTACGGGCACAAGGCCTTGCGGGTACGAAGGGGTGGGTGTGTGTGTGTGTGTGTGTGGGGGGGGGGGGGGGTCGTAGTTCTAATGATCGGGAATGAAAAGAAACATGGCCCTCGATCATGTTTTCCATCTATGCAAACTGACAGGGACTTTTCCGGGGTTGTTTGACAAGAACGCATCGGTCGATGTCTGCGGTGTGTACGAACGTACCAACTGAGTTCATTGATATGGGAGACGCGGTTGCAGAAAACAAGTTCTCTGCACGTGTCTCTAACCAGCTGGGGAGACATCGGGAATGGAAGCGGCAACCGATTACACCGTTACAACCATAATAGCTCTAGAATTAGGTCATATGAGATGTTTGTCATACAGCAATGACGTCATATGAGACGTTCGTGATACAACAATAACGTCATGTGAGATGTTTGTCATACAGCAATGACGTCATATGAGATGTTTGTCATACGACAATGACGTCATATGAAATGTTTGTCATGCAACAATAACGTCATATGAGATGTTTGTCATACAGCAATGACGTCATATGAGATGTTTGTCATACGACAATGACGTCATATGAGATGTTTGTCATACGACAAGGACGTCATAAAGAGTCTTGTAATTTACAAAAAATGTCTGTCTTGCATGTATCGTTAAATCTGCATCGACATGATTCCTTACTTGGACGTTCCCAAAGTGTAGTAATGATAAACTCTAAACGTTCACAAATTGTAACAATGATTAACCCTACACGTCTACAAGGTATAACAGTGATAAACCCTTAGACGTCTGCAAACTATAAGAGTGATAAAACCTTAGACGTCTGGAAAATATAACAGTCATAAACCCGTCAACAGAATATAACCCTTAAACGATTCCAAAATATGACAATGATTAACCCTTAAACGCATCGAAAATAAAACGGTGATTAACCCTTAAGCGTCTGCAGGGTATATTGGGGCATATTTCACTCACATCGTTCATTATCCCCGGAGGTTCCTCGTTGTATTTTAACCTTAGTATGCACAACACGGAAAAAAAGTAACAATCGTTTCATTTCATTTCTATGGTTGTTCTCATAACTAAGTTAATTGTGTTAACATCATGAGGTGTTCCATGGGGCGAAGACCAGCATTGCGGGATAAACCTTTACTTTCAGTGTTTCAATTCATTTCCATAACAATCATGATATAATCTTAAAAGTATAACAATGCTTTCCACCTCAAAGATCTGTGAAATAAGACTACTTCTGCCTCGTTGGGTCAGCAGGACATCCCTGCCTTATGATTAATACTATCTCGGCGATAGACCTAGTAACTCGGCCAGATGCAACCCTGTCTATGCCGGAACGATGTGCCACTTTAGCCGGTGCCCGAACCGGAGCAAATAGGCGAAATATTCAACCCCGGCGCCGTCGTTTCGAATATGCTCGCCCGGCTCGGGCGTTGACATGGGCAGCAGGGATGTCGCACCTGTGGCTATCCGGTCTTCATAAAAAACCTTGGACGGTGTATAACTACAAAGGGTCCGTTGTGATTAGGTAGGAACCGTAGTCAGTGGCACATCAGTGATAGGGGAACTTATGTGACCATGTGCATGGTATACCTATCTGTCGTACCTGTTGTGTTAAATTTACATGTGGAAAGGGGCCACGTCTACCGGGGTAACCCCCCACCCCATTTTTGTGACTAAACACAGTGGATTTCCAGCCCTCGCTAATAATATAGACGTTTGCCCATGAGGGGCGCGAACCCACCCCCCGGCCCGTCCGTGGGCTGATCTAACACTCGATACAGAGACACGCTACCAACTAGGCTATGGGGCGGCCAGTTAATTCGCCGTTTCACGCTTGCTGTAGCTGACTGGATCTGCGGGATGATACTGCGCGTGTGGCGGGGGTGTAGCGTCCTCCCCCTCCCCCTTTCCCCCTTCAGCCCCCTACCCTCCCGCCATCTTCTCTCCCTCGTCCGGTGAGTCACGTGGTCACGCGACGTCATCGCTGGACATTTTTTTTTCTCTTTTTTTGTCCGCTTTGTCTTCTCACGAGATCGGCAGCGCATAGCTGGCAATCTCGTCAGAAAACCGGTCATGGCTTTCTGCTAACTGCTAACCTTCTTGTCAGTTGAGTGAATACATTTCATTTGTATCTACCATCAGCTATGATTGTCAATTTTACGATGAAAGACAAGAAAAGGGAGTGTCGGAGCGTGGATCCGTCTATTCATCAGAATCCGCCAGTGCCCCCGAAGGTTTCTTGCCCTAATTTCCCCACCAAGTGCACAAAACGAACCTAAAACAACAATCCCTTCCTTTCTTTTTTACTTCAAGATGTTTAATTCGATTTTACGCCAAGGCTGATCAACTTGACTTCACGTCTAAGCTTGCGACAATTTGTAACTTGTTTACTCCGTTCAGGTTTTCTCGAAATTTGCGAGCTTCAGAAGGCGGTCGCCTCCTCGTTGCACTTGACGGCCTCATCTCACGGAGGTCGAGCGATAAACGACCTTGGCGGCACGTGCTTAGAGGTCATTGTGACTCCAAGTGTGGTCATTTTGCCGTGGGCCGTGGAGATTGAGGCTCTTCAGCCGCCTCGGGAAACCCGGGGATCCTAGCTACCTGGCCTCGTTGACTCATTGACACAATTATTGAGAAGAAGCCACCTCGTGACAACCGTATACCAAGCAATTGACGGTGGCCATCCCACTCGCATCGGGGATGTGATTTTGTTTTGTCTCATGGAGAAAGAAAGGGAGATTTTCATAACGGTGTACGATTTCATTCTCTTACTTGTGGCAGCGGTCTCATCAACCCGTCCCCTTCACCATGCACTCCCCCCCCCCTGTAACCTGCTCCAGCACCCTCAGATACACGCCACCACCCCACCCCCCTCCCAATCCATATGCCACCGCCCACATTTTGACCGACTGGCATGCCCCAGGCAGTGCTTCGGGAGATCCTCAACTGCCAGAATACAGAGCCCATTAGGGGTAATCCAACCGCAGAGACGCGGCAACGGTGGCGCCTCTAGCGTCCAAAACACACACTATAATGAGCTCTTGTTTACATTTTTCTCATCGTGCCGTAATTTTTAAAGTCTCCGTGAACCTTAAACTGCTTGGTGACGTCACAAAACGGCATGAAAAAGATAGGATGGAGGTGGATGCATCAGGGCGTCGTGCACGTGACGTGGTGAGACAAGGGCGGAGTGAGGGGTGAGGGAAGGGGAGCGGGGTGGTTGAGTGAGTGAACGTGACAAGAAAGGGGCGACGGTGAGGACTGAATCGAAACCCTTGATGTGGTGCGCCGATGACTATTGGAAAATATTCCAATAAACAGCGTAATATTGCTGTTATATTTCAATTACATGTCTTAGATCAAAAATGATAGTGTTAAATAGTTACCTTATTTTCTTTGGGTAGCGATCCCATGATACTTGTCATCACTGTTAGCTTTCTTCAAATAGATGATGTTTATTTTCTTCCGTCATATTTATGAAATCACGTCGTAGGAACAACATCGTCAACGGCGTCATCACTATAAAAATGTTTCAGGTGGGTGAAGTACTTTTGAAGTACCGTTTCGAAACAGCGATACACCAATAAAGCCCAATGGTTTCATTGATAACAGCGACGCAGAATGTCACAAATAAATGACCTTTTTGCCAGTATTCCATCGCATATATATATATATATACATGTATATATATGCCAGCGTGAAAAGTCGAACGCATTGTCGATTATTATACAACACCGTGTAAAAAAACAGCCTTTGGGGTAACGATCGACAGCTGAATATCATCGGAGGCGAATCTCGAGCGGCGCGTTTCCCGGTCTGTATCAAGATTACGGTAATTCAGCCCATTTCGTTCTCCCCTGCCCCGTGAAGAACTCATTGTGTGCCCATGGGGGATGCCCACATACGAGAAAACACGCCATAGAGGGGTGGGGGTATATAGCGGGTAGAGGCGAAGAGAGGCGGGGTATAGGGGGGTGGGCGATAATATGGTGCGGAAGGGACAGTGACGCCACCTAATGGCTTAGAAGGGGAGGCGAGGCTCCTGAATTATACACCGGAAGCTGATCGTTGAGGAGGCGCCAATCACGTCCCGATACGAGTGCTTACCTCGGGCGACACCCGACAGATGGCGCTCTGGTGGTCTTGGCCTTAATGACCAAAAAGGCCGCAGCGAAATGGTGACGGGCCACGCCACCTTTCCAGTGACATTATTGCATTGTTAATGAATAATAAAAATAATGCATTATCATTTACAGATACATACTCACACCCTCTGGCATTTGTGGTCTGTGAGGAGGCTTAACGCAAACAGCAACGGGAGCAGTCTCCATAACATTGAGGCCGAGAGAGTGGTGCAAAACACTTGTCAACATATATCGCATTGGTAACACCGACCGACTGACATCGTAATTGTATGAAGCGATTAGTGGCCATTTTAAAAACGTTTATATAAAGCGGACGAGAACATTTATATAAAGCGGCCGGTTGACATGCGAGGGAATCACTTTTATGTACTGAACGATCCGTTGATATCTTAACCTAATACTTTTTATAGTGCGCGAACGGTTGCCACCTGAGAGAAACTTTTGTAGTAAGCGACATGTTGTCATCTTACCGAACCCTTTTTTGTACTTAGCATGTTTTGACGAAATAATAATCACATTATTAAAATCACAATTTTATTAAATACCTATTCAGGGCAACATCAGTATTCATTTGTTACAATATGTGTATAGATCTTCAGTTTATTGTAAATTAAAACGATCTGATCGACACCAGACGACTGTGAGGCTGTGACACCCTCTAACGGGTAATCAATTGTAATCTTAATGAGGTGCCCAATGCCTGGAGCTCTCTATGACACCCTCCAACGGGTAATCGATTGTAAGCTTAACGCGGTACCCTGGTGCCTAGAGCTGTCTATGACACCCTCCAACGGATAATCGAGTGTAATCTTAATAAGGTGCTAGGTGCCTAGAGCTGTCTATGACAGCCTTCAATGGGTAGCTAATCGGTAGTAAGCTTAACGAAGTACTCTAGGTGGTCAAAATGAATTGCGATGCTCGATGGCAAGGAATAAACACAGGCCTTTGTTTCACAGATCTGCCATAAGCTTCATAATCTCTCCCCTGCCGCATGACGTTCGGCAAATAAAAAGATCTGCTCATATTTCATCTATTACTTTAGGCATAGACAAGACATAATCTCTTTATATTATTATTCTCGTTCGTGACCAAGAGAGGACAACACGTTACATTGAGTGATGTACCAGAAGGCGATATCTACTACGGCATTCGAGGTAAGGTAAGCTAATACCAGTTTATTCAACCCACGACCTAAGGGAGAAATCCAATAAAACTAAGTGGAAAAAAACTGCCAACCAGATTTTGGAAGCCTACGGCTGTTTGCTCACTTTGAACCACGCATTCGTTGTTTCCACACGGGAAGGTGCGGAAGCGAAGGCTAGCTTTGAAAGGAATCCATGATATCGGTATTCAACATGTTCAATCGCAGTACTCATTCGTTATATGATGCTCTATGCTTATCGGATGTAACTAGTAAAGGTTACTTCTGCAGCAATACTTTCTCCGGGCAACTTTTTTGAATGGAAATTATGTATGTTGGTTCTTAGGGCAGTGTGGCGTTCTTGTGTACTACGTCATCAACATCTGCACATTGCTGTCGTATGGCAGTACACACTCATGTGTTATCATTCACACAGTCACACAATGGATCCAGGACGTTTCTCCAAAAGATGTTGACACTCTTAATAAAAGTGGGGAATTTATGTATGAGCAGCTTTAACTGGAGGATGCAAACGTGAGGTGATTCCTGCAGTTCCGATAACCCCTATGGCTTCTGACGAAAAAACACTCCCTTGCCATGTACAATTCGTGGCGTTTCATTCATTTGTCGTTTTAGCTTTAGCAAAATAAAAATAAAAATCAGTCCTTGAATCATCCAAGATTTCGTTTTGTCTATATTCCACACATACTAGAGTGCCAAATGGAGTCTCTTAGCCTTGCCCGTGATATCAATTTACCAGGCTTCAACTTAGGGGTAAACGCCATCAGTTTGTATGCTATGGTGTTCTGTGGTGTCCCGGGATATACACTTTTGCCACATCACAGCCGAAACGGCGATGTTTATTAGGTTTTTGAATGTATAGAATGAAACAATCGAGTTTTCTGCAAATTGCGATATATATGTCGCATGGGCTTAGTTTTGGCGGGAAAAACCTCGATATGCAACTTTAACACAAGGTAACATTGAAGCAATGGCCAAGCGCAGAGTAAAACCATTTCCCTAGGGAGTAAAGGTATTCGTAGCAGACCATTGAGGTCCGTAACCTACATAACCATAGGGATGCGCACAGCAGCAGCAGGGTTCTGGAAGGGGTAAATGGCGAAACGCGACACAGGCATATTGGAAAAATCAACATTCGACATTTACCCCCAAATTCCGACACTGAGTAGCTTAAAATACGATATCTACACAGATAACGGTATTTTAGAAGAAAAAAACCCTCCGAACTTTAGCAAAAAAGCGACACGAAACGTCGTGAAAAATCGGCATTCGACACTGAGAATTTTGAGAAATCGACACTGGACACTGGACCCTCCCACCACCACCTTCCAGACCAGCAGCAGGCAAACTTCAGAACTCCGGCGCCCGGGTGGGTGTTATGAAGGGCCGCTTACAGTCCCCCCGCCGAGGACAGTCCTATGTGTATTACGATGGACAGTTTGACTGAACAATGGTGGCCATCCCACCGTTGTCCCCAGACAGCATTGGGTTTATTAATACATTAATGGCCAAGACTGTCAACGCATGTAATGCCAGTGGACATATTTACAATGCATGTAATGCCAGTGTACATAATGTCAACGCATATAATGCCAATGGACATATTGAATACGCATATGGCATATGCCAAACAATTTTAATGTCAGTGTAAAAAATCGATGTCGAAGTATTTATTGTAAATGGACAATAATGTCGACGCATATAATGTCAATGGACACAATGTCAACGCATATAATGTCAATGGATTTAATGTCAACGCATATAATGTCAATGGATATAATGCCAACGCATATAATGTCAATGGATATAATGTCAACGCATTGCCAATGGATATAGTGTCAGAGGACAAAATGCCAAATAAAAATATAAGGCCAACGGAAATAATACCAAAGAATATCCTGCCAAGAGACATCGATCACTCCAACGGATTGCAAAATACAGATGGACAAAAGACTGTCAATATACTGCAAACGGACAAACATGCCAATATAGTTAACCCGGTAGAGTTATTGCATCGTCGATTGCGAGTTGTTTCGATGTGGGTCACGAAATCGAGAAACATGAACCGAGCATAAATCCTATAAATACAAGAGAATCGGACGAATAGCTGGCGCCCAAAGTATTTAGTATATGATAAAGGAATAGTGTTTGACGGATTTTGGAAGCTAAAGCGCGGAATCCATTTGAACCCCGCCTGAGTTGAGGAAAGATTATGTGTTTAATTATACAAACTACTTGTGAATATCAGAGTCCGTACGTCACGCAGCAACAATGGCATGATACATTACTAATCATATAAACATAGTTCATTATTCATAATTCTGCCGTTATACCCTTTGACATATTGCTCATTTGCAACATTCCCGTTGGTATCATGTTGGATACTAATTTTATTATCGTGCGCCTGAACTAAAGCAAACGTCTGCAATTATCTTTTTAACAAATTACATAATATTATCATTAGTTAAAACCCCATCATTCTGGCGGACAGCTGTGTCGGATACGATACGTTTTTTCGACCGTATAACAGCACAAGTGTCCCGCGTTACCAAAAAATATTTACGGCAAGCAGCACTTTGATTTCTGCGCAAGGGAAAACAACTGAAATGCATCAGCTACTTGTAAAAAAAAGCAAATCTTCCACATAGGGAGCGAGATTATTTCAGCCGTTCAAAAAGATATGCCACTCGCAAAGAAAAACTCGAGATGAAAGGTGAGAGTTCGGCATGTGGGATATTGATTCTTACCTTCGAGGCAGTCCGTGACGAGAAGAAATGTCGCTAAACTGGCCAGCAGCGCTAGCTTCATGACTGCCATGTTTCAGTGTAAAGTTCCGCGTTCAGAGGGTGCGCTGCCGTGAGTTTTGAGGCTACCTGGTGGAGAGGGGGCCAAGAAGAACTCCACGCGCGGCCGTTTGCACTTTCACCACAAATTCCTGTCCGGTTTTGACTGTTTTTGTGTCGTCAGCTTGTTCGTGCGTACTTCGATATTCGTTGTGTTTTTCTTTCCTTAGATTTATGATTCAAAGTATGTGGCTGAAAAAATCCTTCACGGGTAGATGGTATCGGTTATCGGTTACACTCCTAGCTTTCTTTTTACTGTATAGTTTAATTTAAAGCGTCGCCTTCGCGTTTTGAACAGTGGCTGAACTGGATCGTTGAATGGTCGGTTGGTTGGCTCAGGTGGTGCGCGCTGAAGTGGTAAGCATATCCGGTCTCTCTGCCTCTCTTTGCCTCTTCCTATGTCTCACTCTCTCTGTCTTTAACGGGGTTGTCTCACTTTCCGTTACCGTACGCCCCTTCGCTGTGCCTGTCCTTGTGTTGGCGCGCCTGACAACATCGACTACCTCCACTGGGCTGGTTTGGGCGGGGCGTTAGCCGGCGGTCGGAGGGTCTTCTTCGCGTTCGGTTGTCAAGCCGCTTGGCCGGTGGGGGTCGCTGTTAAATGGGACGGCGACGCCTGCATCAATGGGGCTCTCAGCCAATGATAGCTCGGCTCTGGCTATGGGTATCTCTATGGGTATCGCTATGGGTGTGGGTGTGGGTATGGGTATGTCGCCGGCCGGGACAGGGCGGGCTGGGCCGGGGCGGGCCGGGCCGGGCCGAAGAGGGCCGGGACTCTCTCTGAGGAAGATCACTCCATCAATTAACCGTATCCACCAGGTTCCTTTTTTCCCCTTACATGTCGTTCCGCGGAGAGAGAAAGAGAGAGAGAGTGTGGGGGGCGGGGAGGGGGGGGGGCGATTGGCTCAGTATTGGCGGGGCTAACTATGATGCCGCTACCAGGAAACCAATCCCCCTACTGTATCCCGCGGCCCATATATGGGAGAGAGGGAGGTGGGGAGGGGTACGTACGTTGGAGGTGCGTGGGGAATGGACGAGGGGAGAGGGGAAGGGAGGAAGGAGCGCAGGTGGTGGAAATGAAAAGGTAAAAAAGATAACGGGATAAATTGGGTAAAAATATAATAAATACCCATGATTGTACAAATTGTGCAAATTGTTTTACAATTCCCTGCGTTCCCTTCGGGGTTTAGCGTGCTTGGTGCTCGTCGGAGGGCACTGCGGTGTCGCCATGGACACGGATTTTGGGTACTTCCGGGACTCGTCACAGGTATGAGAGTGAGGGTGATGGTTGGGCGTGGTCAGTCGGGGTGTAGGGGGGAAGGGGTTAAATATGCGCCCACGTGATATGCACTAAGTGATGTATATCGGCCCCGGGGGTGTTCTCCTAAAGCGTTTGCAGAGCATGTCGACTCACTCACTACTCTATCAATTGTAGTTCCAATCAAATGAAGTTATTACGCAATTCGTTATAGGCCGTGTGTTGTGACCTTGGGGCTGACGGATATATACTTCGAAACCCAGCAGGGGTGGATGTCATCACGCCCCCACCCACCCCCACCCACCGCCGCCCACCCCCACCCACCCCCACCCACCCAAAAGGGCTGCCGCATGGGTAGGCGGCGAAATCGTGCCTAGCGATCAATTCTAAATTTTATTGTGAGCTACAGATAGAACAAAAAATTCTGTAATTTGGAGGATAAACAATTGGGTATGATATGAATCAGTAAAGCAGCGTTAGAGGCCAGGCTGGCGGTTCCCTTTAAAGCTGCTCATGTAACATTTCCCAAGAGAATCATTTCAAGTGTTCTTGCAGAGTAAGGGTGTTAAGAAACGTTTTTTAAATACATTTTTTGCCCAAATAATGGATGCCGGGTAGGACATAGATTGCTGGCGGGTTTTAGAATAGTTACCACGACTAACACACGTAGTAAATCTATACATATAAATGGCTCATTTGTTAATAATAAACTTTCAATTTTCAACGACTTTTTTTACTTCATCTGTTCTACTTTATGACAGAAAACAAACCACTCATTCAGTTCCACAGCTATCCACCCGATGCCAAGATATATATACTTTAACCAACAATGTAAAAAAAATATTGTAAGAAACAAAAAACAAACAAGTGACGCCAACTTAATGGGAGATATGTGGCAGATTTCGACGCCGGTGTGTTGCAGAAGACCCGATATATGAAAAAAGGAGAGAAAACGGTATGCATCAATATTATCACGTGATTTATTGCGGGGTCGATACGGTGGGAGGCAAATTTTATTCACCATACTCATATGTTATAATAAATCGGTGACATACTCCGGCGGCGAATTATACCGGCTTGTGGGACGTATTATACGAGTCATAACATACAGGAGGTCTAAATTAGGTATTCAACACAGGAGGGGATGGATATATTCATCTTCCCATGTATATCGACCGAGAGAGGTAGGCCGCGGGTATATAATATTATAGGGAGCTGCGTTATAACATGGTTTTTCACAGACTGTAGGTTGAACCTGAATAGCTTAAACGGGTTTATTGGGAGAGCATGGCAAAATAAGTTTTTTCAGCTTCATCCACCACTACTCCTCATTATTATGTAGTTGCAACTCAATCTCTGAGTTCTACAGAATTGTATTGTACGATCTTGTATGCCCTATCTTCTTACATTCTTTACTTCTTCTCACCTGCTTTTTTTTACTTAATTGTCTTATTGAAGTCCAATACTTCAATAGGTCAACCCAAGCGCTAGGTGCGTGGTTCGAGCCCAACCTGTTCCAATATGCATGCCTTTGTTAGCAAAGAGTATGGAGATATGGCTCCTCTCTGGCTTGACCCTTCCCATTGTCGCGACATAACCTGAAGAGGTCAACGCATCCTACGTACTAAAGAGTTCGTTACCTAAATCTACCCTCCTTTATTTACCAAGCAAGGTTCTGAATGCCTAAATACTTTTACTCATTCTGAGATTTAATATGTCTCTTAGTCAGGCTTTAACAAATTGTTCACATCTTTCTTGTGTTGCCTTATTTTGCGTCCCTATCTTTTCAATTCATCAATCTTCTTTTCCTAGCTCACCTTGTAAGAACGACTTAATTATCCAGTTCTAAATTTCCCACCCACTGGTCGATTAGTTTCGGTATCCCCCTCTGCGAGTCG
>OZ025249.1:38550893-38575728 GCA_964019135.1 Arenicola marina | reverse complement strand
GCCCCGGATGCCCCCCCCCCACCACCCTCTGCGGTCCCTTCACCCACCCTGTAGCATAATTCTAGATCCGCCCATACATGTAATTAGCATATATGTATATGAGATACATATAGTTTCAACTTTTCAGATGTTCTGAGATTTTTTCGTCGTATCAATACACACACACACATAGAACATATATATATAAAGGAGATACATGTGGTTTCAACGTTTCAGAATTTCTGCGATTTTCTGTAATTTCTTTAAGTATCACTATACTTTAGTATCCAAAGTATCCAGCACCCATACAAAATGCAATACTTTTCTCAAGGGGAGAAACTTTCGTCGAGGGACATGGTTTACATTGTCAGCCATGCACATCGATATTACGCATTGTATAATGTAACATTCTCAGTATTATATATTAATGGTACAATCTTCTCTTCGTTGGTAAGCAGAATGTTCCTTTACATGAGGCAATGTTTCCAGGTCGATATTTTATACGGAATGCCTCAATATGAAGTACGTTTAATAACAGCACAAGTTTCTTAATAATTCTATTCTGCAACAATCATTGTTCGTTTAAAGTAATTTAAACTGCATTAGCCAATATCATGGTGCAGCGGCGGGGTCCGGGAACGGTGGGGTCCGGCGGGGTCCGGCGGGGTCCGGGAACGGCGGGGTCCGGAACGGTGGGTCCGGCGGGTCGGCGGGGTCCGGGAACGGCGGGGTCCGGGAACGGCGGGGCTCCGGAACGGCGAGGTTCGAGAACGGCGGGGTCCGAGAACGGCGGGGTCCGGAACGGCGGAGTCCGGGAACGGTGGGTCCGGGAACGGCGGGGTCCGGGAACGGCGGGGTCGGGAACGGCGGAGCCCGGGAACGGCGGGTTCCGGGAACGGCGGGGTCCGGGAACGGCGGGGTCCGGGAACGGCGGGGTCCGGGAACGGCGGGGTCCGGGAACGGCGGAGGAACGGCAAGGTCCGAGAACGGCGGGGTTCGGGAACGGTGGGGTCCGGGAACGGCGGGGTCCGGAACGGCGGGGGAACGGCGGGGTCCGGGAACGGCGGAGGAACGGCAAGGTCCGGGAACGGCGGGGTTCGAGAACGGCGGGTCCGAGAACGGCGGGGTCCGGGAACGGCGGGGTCCGGGAACGGCGGGGTCCGGGAACGGAGGGGTCCGGGAACGGCGGAGGAACGGCAAGGTCCGGGAACGGCGGGGTTCCGGGAACGGCGGGGTCCGGGAACGGCGGGGTCCGGGAACGGCGGGGTCCGGGAACGGCGGGGTCCGGGAACGGCGGGGTCCGGGAACGGCGGGGTCCGGGAACGGTCGGGTCCGGGAACGGCGGGGTCCGGGAACGGCGGGGGAACGGCGGGGTCCGGGAACGGCGGAGGAACGGCAAGGTCCGGGAACGGCGGGGAACGGCGGGGTCCGGGAACGGCGGAAGAACGGCAAGGTCCGGGAACGGCGGGGTTCGAGAACGGCGGGGTCCGAGAACGGCGGGGTCCGGGAACGGCGGGGTCCGGGAACGGCGGGGTCCGGGAACGGCGGGGTCCGGGAACGGCGGAGGAACGGCAAGGTCCGGGAACGGCGGGGTTCGGGAAAGGTGGGGTCCGGGAACGGCGGGGTCCGGGAACGGCGGGGGAACGGCGGGGTCCGGGAACGGCGGGGTCCGAGAACGGCGGGATCCGAGAACGGCGGGGTCCGGGAACGGCGGGGTCCGGGAACGGTCCGGGAACGGCGGAGTCCGGGAACGGCGGGGTCCCGGGAACGGCGGGATCCGGGAAGGGTGGAGTCCGGGAACGGCGGGGTCCGGGAACGGTGGGGTCCGGGAACGGTGGGGTCCGGGAACGGTGGGGTCCGGGAACGGCGGGGTCCGGGAACGGTGGGGTCCAGGAACGGTGGGGTCCGGGAACGGCGGGGTCCGGGAACGGTGGGGTCCGGGAACGGTGGGGTCCGGGAACGGCGGGGCCCGAGAACGGCGGGGTCCGGGAACGGCGGGGTCCGAGAACATCGGGGTCCGGGAACGGCGGGGTCCGGGAACGGTCCGGGAACGGCGGAGTCCGGGAACGGCGGGGTCCCGGGAACGGCGGGATCCGGGAAGGGTGGGGTCCGGGAACGGCGGGGTCCGGGAACGGTGGGGTCCGGGAACGGCGGGGTCCGGGAACGGCGGGGTCCGGGAACGGAGGGGTCCGGGAACGGCGGAGGAACGGCAAGGTCCGGGAACGGCGGGGTTCCGGGAACGGCGGGGTCCGGGAACGGCGGGGTCCGGGAACGGCGGGGTCCGGGAACGGCGGGGTCCGGGAACGGCGGGGTCCGGGAACGGCGGGGTTCGGGAACGGTCGGGGTCCGGGAACGGCGGGGGAACGGCGGGGTCCGGGAACGGCGGAGGAACGGCAAGGTCCGGGAACGGCGGGGGAACGGCGGGGTCCGGGAACGGCGGAGGAACGGCAAGGTCCGGGAACGGCGGGGTTCGAGAACGGCGGGGTCCGAGAACGGCGGGGTCCGGGAACGGCGGGGTCCGGGAACGGCGGGGTCCGGGAACGGCGGGGTCCGGGAACGGCGGAGGAACGGCAAGGTCCGGGAACGGCGGGGTTCGGGAAAGGTGGGGTCCGGGAACGGCGGGGTCCGGGAACGGCGGGGGAACGGCGGGGTCCGGGAACGGCGGGGTCCGAGAACGGCGGGGTCCGGGAACGGCGGGGTCCGAGAACGGCGGGGTCCGAGAACGGCGGGGTCCGGGAACGGCGGGGTCCGGGAACGGTCCGGGAACGGCGGAGTCCGGGAACGGCGGGGTCCCGGGAACGGCGGGATCCGGGAAGGGTGGAGTCCGGGAACGGCGGGGTCCGGGAACGGTGGGGTCCGGGAACGGCGGGGTCCGGGAACGGCGGGGGAACGGCGTGGTCCGGGAACGGCGGGGTCCGGGAACGGTGGGGTCCGGGAACGGTGGGGTCCGGGAACGGTGGGGTCCGGGAACGGCGGGGTCCGGGAACGGTGGGGTCCAGGAACGGTGGGGTCCGGGAACGGTGGGGTCCGGGAACGGCGGGGTCCGGGAACGGTGGGGTCCGGGAACGGCGGGGTCCGGGAACGGTGGGGTCCGGGAACGGTGGGGTCCGGGAACGGTGGGGTCCGGGAACGGTGGGGTCCGGGAACGGCGGGGTCCGGGAACGGTGGGGTCCGGGAACGGTGGGGTCCGGGAACGGCGGGGCCCGAGAACGGCGGGGTCCGGGAACGGCGGGGTCCGAGAACGGCGGGGTCCGGGAACGGCGGGGTCCGGGAACGGTCCGGGAACGGCGGAGTCCGGGAACGGCGGGGTCCCGGGAACGGCGGGATCCGGGAAGGGTGGGGTCCGGGAACGGCGGGGTCCGGGAACGGTGGGGTCCGGGAACGGCGGGGTCCGGGTACGGCGGGGGAACGGCGTGGTCCGGGAACGGTGGGGTCCGGGAACGGTGGGGTCCGGGAACGGCGGGGTCCGGGAACGGCGGGGTCCGGGAACGGTGGGGTCCGGGAACGGTGGGGTCCGGGAACGGCGGGGTCCGGGAACGGTGGGGTCCGGGAACGGTGGGGTCCGGGAACGGTGGGGTCCGGGAACGGCGGGGTCCGGGAACGGTGGGGTCCGGGAACGGCGGGGTCCGGGTACGGCGGGGGAACGGCGTGGTCCGGGAACGGTGGGGTCCGGGAACGGTGGGGTCCGGGAACGGCGGGGTCCGGGAACGGCGGGGTCCGGGAACGGTGGGGTCCGGGAACGGTGGGGTCCGGGAACGGCGGGGTCCGGGAACGGTGGGGTCCGGGAACGGTGGGGTCCGGGAACGGTGGGGTCCGGGAACGGCGGGGTCCGGGAACGGTGGGGTCCGGGAACGGTGGGGTCCGGGAACGGCGGGGCCCGAGAACGGCGGGGTCCGGGAACGGCGGGGTCCGAGAACGGCGGGGTCCGGGAACGGCAGGGTCCGGCGGGATGCGAACCCATCAACTCCCGATCTCCGATCAGCCGCTCTACCCACTCGGCTAAAGGGGGGTTCCCTCTAAGCGAGGCCACTGGGGATCGGTTTGCCTCACTGTCCCAACCGAAAAGCGAAAATCGGTGTTTGTTACCAATTTTCGTTTTCTATGTCGCCAAAGGAAAAATTTTAAATGGTAGTTGGGTTTGTTTTTCGTTTTTCTTATGATCATATAAAAACAAAATAACGGTTGGACGGTATATACACGGACCCCCTTCCCCGGTCTTGTTGGTTGAGACAGCTTTCCTCAAACCAACAGGCCTACAGGGTCTGACAACGAGCGTGTTGTGTCTACCTGTGTCGGGTGTCATTGTATCAGCCGGTTTGTTTGGTCTCCGACGGGCCAGTCGGCGGCCTAAAGGGGTCATCCCTCTAGCGGATGCTACATAAGAATGGTTTCACTCACTCTTTCGCTTTCTGTACATATCTGTCGATTACACGAGTCTGTTGCAGCCTTCTCGCAATATGGTAATCGCGCTGTCGCCGGTTGTTTTGTTGCAATAGATCAACCCTACCTTAATCGAACTCAAGTGCAGGTAGACATGCATCTACATTTATATGTAGATATGTGGCCATCTGTACCATAAAAGGCGGGTGGGGGTGGGGTGGGGGAGGGGGGGAGTTAATGGCGAGAGGAGGGGGATGTATGTAGAAGCGGGAGGAGGGGCAGGGTAGTGACGAAAAACTCTCAAGCTTATGGGGATGGTCCTAATCAAGAAAGGCGGCCCACTACAAAAATGGCGATTTTTGTATATCTAATTAAATGCATGCTTCCCATGCGTTAAAAACGGGTGGGCAGTGGGGCTTACATTATTGCACTATGTTCGCCTTGATCAATGACAGATAAGAGCCGGGGGTGGGGCCGGACTACAATAGTGCAGTGGTGGGGGGTGTTCCGCCCATGGGATAGAGGGCACATGGAGAGCGAGAAAAAAGTGCGCGATTTTGTAGTCGTTAAGAGAGAAATGTTTGGTTAAAAAATTATGTGAACATCTTCGATATAAACTGGAATATACAGTTAAGAGCTAAAATAGTTTTCTATGAAAACTGAAATATATAGTCAAGAGCTGCATTTTTGCACACAATAATGTCAGTGTCAGATGGGCACATCGAAAGAATTTGCACATTTCTGTATCGGGGATTGAGAGAGAAAGAGGTCATTTGGGCGGCACACAGGTATATACCTATCTATATGTAGTGCCCTCCCTGGGAGATTTGGGGGAAAGATCTTGTTTTTTGGGGGAGTCTGGGGGCTTTGGGGTGCACATAAGGCAATGACCTTACAGTGAGTCGAGCACCAGACAAGGTCATATCCAACACATTACAACTTGACCGGTAGGGGGCGTCCTAGCAGACGCGCAATCTCCGCCACCAGGGTGCGCCCTCCACGTAATCCAATCACTCAGAGCGACACCTTGTGGCTGAAATTCCTCTCCAAGGTGTGTTTATTATGCCCTTTAGACTGGAGACCGAAACCTCTCTTCCTTCGCGTTCGCGGTGCGTGGTGGCGGTGGTGGCTGGGGCCTGGGGTGGGGGTTGGAATGAGAAGGGTGGGGAAGGTGGGGTGGGAAGTGGGGTGGGTGCGGGTGGGGGTGGCAAACATGACTCAAGGGACAGGAGGTATGGGGAGAGGGAGGCCAAGGTAACTGACAGGCCGCCACGATTTAATACAATCTGTCGCCATCCCCTATTCCTGCCCTCAACTCCCTGGACAAACGTTACATTCTCACACCAGACGGCGCCGTGCTTCCGTGTCCATGGCTTCTCTATTTGCCTCACCTTCCGGTCTGTCCACAAGACATTTTACACCAGATATAACCCTTTAACCTTTTTAGAGGAAAAGACATAATGTCGGGATACCGTTTTTTGTAGTTTGATTCTTTGTTCATTTGCCGAAAAACGGTGAGACAGGAATGTAAAGATCTTGAATTTTCAGACAGGCTCGCATTAACAGCAATGTGGAGCAACCAACCAATCAGATCCCTTTGCCGATGCGCGTTCCTTGGCTTGGCCAATCAACATCAATTTAGCATCAATCCATGAAAGTGACATGGTGACGTCATAGTTATAGCGTTCGGTCTGAAAGGTAATGAATAAATTCAGTTAATGGGCGAAAGGGATTCAAACAGGTTCCAGCTGGTTGACGTGACACATGATTATAGCTAATGGCCAAGCAGTATTGACTTCCATTCGATTGGGGTTTTTATCGGCACTTTTAGACTCATCTGCTATTTCGAGCCTCGAAGATGTTCTCTCCTAGCTATATATAATTATATGCCATGGAATATTAGTATTTAACCGCATTTGACTGGATTTCATACGACTGGGTAAGGTTTGATTCGATCGACGAGAGAACCATGGCAGCGCGGGTAAGAGACATGCGTCGAAATTAATTGTTACTTAGAGAGAGAGAGATAAGAAACAGTTAATAATGAGGACCAAGGACCAGGTAGGAGTAACCCTACCCCCTCCGGCCCGCCCCACCCCCTCCCCATGCTCTCAAGTGACCGTGCCATCGAACAAGGGATTAATAACATCAGCCTTTGTCTTCAGATCAACATATTTTATCGACCGATTTCGATTGTTTCCTGGGAAGATGACAACTACGCAAACTAGTCCCACGCACTTGGCTCTGCTATCCGTTTCTGAATCATTCTGGTCGAGCGTGGGAATTATAAAGCTGGAGGAGAGAGGGAGACAGACAGACAAACAGAGAAGGATAGGAGGGGTGGAAGGGTGGTGGTGGTGGTGGGGGGGGGGGCGGTGAGAAAGAGAACGAGAGTGAAACGAGGAACTGAAAACAAGAGGAAGGGTGGTTGAGAGATCATTCCGATAATCTCATTAATCATCTTATCGGCAGGTGGGTAGCGGTAAGCAACAATCGATAAATAGATATCCCCTACCCCTAGGTACCCGCGGGTGGTGGGTAGGGGGGGAGGGGACGCTTGTCCTGTCATGTGTGTTGTCATTGTTGGCGGAATAGAAGCAAATTAGCAGTTTGATCGCGTTGCTGACGAAAGCGTGCCAGAACGTGTTGAGTGTTTCGCCTTGGTGAAGTGTTGTTGTAGGATACCTCCCCGAATCGCTGAACAGATCAATGGTGGATGGGGTAATTACGGACGTTCTGGTGATTGCACTGAGGCCTATGTGTGGCTATAGTGACTGCAACTCTCGCTCCCCTGGCTTGCTGCTCTCGACATCGTTCTTTGAGGAGTGATGCACACTGGTCGTGCGATTTGATACGTTCCAGTGCCACCCATCATCAAAATGGGCCATTAATGGGGTGGGTGTGGAGGGGGGGGGGGGGGGGGGGGGGCGGCGGGGGGTACCCTGGGGGGGATACCCTCTCTGAATTGCAAATCTCCAAGAATTAGAGAGAGTAATATCGAATCTTCAAGATTAGGACATTTTAAAGCTTGACGCAAAAAAAAAACACGCAATCGATGAATTCGCAGACTGCTATAACGGATCGCGGTAAATAGGCAAAGGGTCCTCGCGTTAAACCAGGAATTGTACACATAACGATCCCCCACAATTACCAACCGCTGATCGCGAATCTTCCAGAATTCCTAGGTGCCAGTCGCGAAGATCGGAATAGGTATCCCCCCCCCCCTAAATAAAGCTCCTCATGCCGTCTGCTAATTTTACCCATGAGAACCCATTAAGATCTTTCATGTGTAAATCATTGATTGAGGTTCTTGCTGTATAAAGGTATTGCTATAGTGTACAAGAACTAAAAAGCAGATGATTTTAAAGACATTTCCTGTTCACCCTGGCTGCCTACAGGTAAAAATTTGCGCGTACTTGTGTACGTACTACGTCATCAAATTGTGAGCATTGTTGATGCTTGTACCACTCAAGATAGATACGAGAATGCCTAAATTTCTTAACAGTAAACACCGAAATAGACATAAAAAAATTGCCTGTGGTTATATAATTTCAAATGAGTTTTCTCTTACAACACGTGACTAACAGAAGGACACTCCCAGTCTGTCTGTGACCCATCCCCAGCCCAGGGAAAGTGGACATGGATGGGAGGCCCAGGGTGGGGGGTCGGTGGGGGATAGGAGGGTAGGGCCGGGCGGGGAGGAGGAGGAGGAGCAGGGGTGTATTATTAGACGGCTGACGTAAATCGTACATCAAGCTACGAGGACCTCGCCCGCATTGTTCATGACAAATCAACTTCCGGCGCCCCCTGGGGACTTTAACTGGTACCACGTCATCCACCGGTCGGTCTTTGCACCAGTGCAAACATATGTTCTCAATGGGACCATTTCGGCGTTAGATAATTACTGTCTTTTTTGTGTGGGGGGCGGGGGCATGGGGAGGGGCAAAGAGGGGGAAGGGGTTCTTCTTTCATCCCAAGAGACGCGAGCTTTCCAGCGCTCCCCGATCGAGTCACCCGCAAGACTATTGACACAAGCGGGAATGCGATAATAAAATGCAACTGTTACTCATCGGGGGAGGAATGCTGCGTGGTCCCGAAGTCGTCCTGAATGCGATCATAACAGATGCAGAGCCCCTGGCATAGGTCATCCTTCAATCCCTCGTGACTCTGATGCTCTGCTGCGTGTAAGTGTGTCGCGGTTGGATAATTACAATCCCCATCCGATCATCACCAGAACACACAAAAAAGTAAGGCGAGGCGAGAAAAATCTCCCCCCGTCCTTTCGGTCCTTGGTAACAGAAGCTGCTGCTGCTGCTGCTGCTGCCAGTAATACGATGTAGCGTATTGCGTCATATTTGACCAGCCGGGTCCACAGTAGTCCGCAAACAGTGTCGGTCACAGCGGACTATCAAAAACAAAGGGGACAAAACTACTTTCCCGCCATTTGAGTCACCAGAGCAGACGACCTTCCAGTAGACTGGCGCTCGGCGACATTTGCTGCTGCTGCGTGCTTCACGCCTACAAACAAAACATTGCAGGATGGGAATAGTGATAAACGAGAGACTACGTGGACGGAGACAAATATGGCTTCTGTCTGTTGACATGTGTTGACATATATATATGGGCGACAGTTCTGTCCGCTGGAGTACCACATATGTCAGTACACTCCCGGGAAGACACACACACTCGGATACATTAATTGTTTGGGGCGATAGGATTTGGTGAGATCACGAGTTAATAATGCCAAGTTGATTTTATTCCATATCTAGAGGCTATTTCCAAAGTTGATAGGGTAGTATATCCACGATTGTTTGTCAGATATTATTATTATAAAAAGGAATTCTATCGCCGTGGCCGTTGTGGGTAGGTGCTATGTGTGGACACAGCCCTACCGCCAGTGACACACTGAATACATAATCGAATATCCAGGAGAGAATAAATTAATTCAGGGTGCCCAGAGAGTCCAGATCTCCCCCCTCCCTCCCCTCCCCCTCCCCCATCCCCTTCTGTTTAGGAGTGGAGGTACGTTTTTGGTACAAATTTTGTTCTATATTAACTGTGGATTCTCCGAAAATCTTTCACCCTTAATATTTAGTGGTGCACTACCTCAACGACTGTTCTTTTCTACTTATTGGTGTAATTACTGTATTTAGCTGCTGGCTAGCTAACCCGTTTATAACGTATTGAGTTTCATACGTATAGGTAGAAAACGTTAAAATGGGCCTTAATAATTCTAGTTTTCTTAATGTAGGGCCTATATTGCTAAAAGTCAAATTGAACTGAATTAAAATTATATTAATTTTCTACAGCTACTGGCCTTGAGCTGCAGATACAACAGGTCTGTCGTGTTGGTGTCGGGCGACGGACCATCCCCCCCCCCCGCCCACCACCCACCCACTCCCCCCAACGCACCCTAGGGAATTAACTTCCGCTCGAGTCTTGTCTCCAGGCTTGACGGTCTCCTAGCTTCACACTTCCGGTCGGGATTCCAACGGAGATCTCATTTAAAGGAGTGAACGTTCGGTATATTGCTTGTTTCATATTGAGGGTTCACCCCGTGGCCTAGTGGGTAGCGTGAACGGCGATGGATTTATCGTGTGTGCTCGTGCAGGTCAGCCCATACTGCCGGTGGGTACGTCGAATCTCACCTGTGCAAATGTATAATTTTCTGCAGGATAAAGATCCCATGTCCTGCTCCGCAAGGAGTAGGGTGGGTTACCATTCCGGCAATATGGCTTGACCTTTCCCACTGTCGCGATGTGACCTACTCAGGTACTATTTATATCAATCATGCAATAATTTATGCTGGTCAATATACCTGCCAACATATGCACCTGAGAGACCAATCTTCACGAGCCGACGGAGGGCGTTCTGCTAATAAATATTAGAATTGTCGTTCATTCGCAAACGCTGACAATGATTGTAACCGAACAAATGGCGTCGTTATTTGATGGTATGTTTCTCATAATCCCGAACGGACTTTCTGTTGCCGACCTGAAAAGAATGACTTTTTTTTGTTTTCTTTGCGACCGACCAGATTATTTTGTCCTTGCATAACGTGCGTGTGTATGTTTTAATTTAACTTAATTTTTACTTATGTTGTAGTGGATCAGGCGATATTTACTCCAGACTCTTTTCTCAAACACTAGTAGCTCCAACCCCACCCTGCTTCCCCAATCCATTTTAACATGTTTCTGGATCCGCACTTGGTTCCTTCCTCTTATCACGTAACTAAGGGAGAATTTTATAGATTGCACAAGCCATACTTTGCTACAGATTGCATGACATTACGTCAACGTTTCGGATATCCCTCCTCGCCCCTGTGTTGCTGTTACGCCACCATCGTCTCCAACGTAGCCGGTAATCCGTTCCAATATATGGTAATTGTTGCTATGGATGTAGCGAATGTAATGGAACGCTCCTCATTGTCTGTGAGAATGGCACTAACCAAGACGTCGAATGCACGGGCACATCTCTGTCATGCTTTCCATAGCGACCCCGACTTGGTCCTTAATTTCATCTATTTCTGTATTGTATTATTGATATTTCACGGACGATTTTCGTTTCGGTGGCTACTATTTGTCGATATCGCCAAAAGATGTCAACGTTTTAACGTTAGGAACTTGAATGACCGTTATATGTCAAGAAGACAGGAGTTAGAACCGGAACCGGAAGTGTCTATCATATCGGCCTTGGCCCCCATATCGGCCTTGACCTCCAAATAGCATCATCCCTGAAGGGGCGGGGGTGGGGAAGGGGGGGGGGGGCAGCCAAAGTGGTCTGTCATTATCTCGTTATCACTAACACAGAGACATCACTGCTTGAGAATCTATCCTCCGTCCCACTGGTGGGCGAGGAATGGAAGCGGGCGCCATTGGGGCAACAGCGATGGTTGGATTGACGGGCGGTTTGGGAACACATGGGGTGAACCGGCTCAAGGAAAGCCTTAGACAAGGCGATGCAAGGATGAAACGTGCAAAGAGGCAACTGACCGACAAAGGAACCCAGTTCATGTATATGTCATATTGTTGCCGATTACATTGCATGCTTTTTGCTCTATCCGAGGTAAACATTTAATATGTGAACTCGCTGTTGTGAACCTCGTAAAATAAATAACGTTAATATGAAGAAACGAGATACAAAAAGTCGATAAATTATTAAGATACTTTATTGGAATGTTTCATCAGGGGTTTTACATGAGACGTGTAGCGTGTACATACATGTGCGTTGCATAATACAAGCCTAGTTCAGACCGGTAACATCATAGATACCTTATTATTATCTTCCGCGACAGCCAGCCGAAGTCATAAACGCGTTTTTCTCCGGTCGCCTTGGCAACGATTTCAAAAGTTATTAAACACCAAGAGAAACGTTACTAATGGGCGGTAGGGGGATGGGTTGTACTAGAAGCAATAACCAAGGATTGTCTATTAAATATATATACATATATTATATATCTAGGTAATTAATTTCGGATGATCGGTCTAGGGATATATACCACGTACTATATACGCCATATCGAGTATAATAATAATAATAATAAAATGATGTCCTTTATTGTGCGCTAAAAGCAAGTTTGGGCAAAATAAACAACATCAACAATAAAAGCCCGATACAACCACCAACTTGCATTATTGCAAAGCACCCTTGGTGAACATGGACCCAGGATAAGCGTTGCTGGTGATTTGTCATTAAATATTAAATATATAAAAAGGAGGCTTCCTTCACGCATGCCTTTATCATAGGTAGCAAATTGATGATTTTGTATTACAGTTCTTTTCCTCATGTATAATATATGGTACACGTATGTACAGATGACCGGGTTCATTACTTCAGTCGATTGTCATATAGTGATACATATTACGGTAAGATGGAATCATATCCATATATTAAATTTCCACCGCTCGGAAAGATACACAATCGAGAAGCAAATGGCTAAACTATCCCAGAGCATACGTGATGTACTTAGGTGTAACAGGTTTTGATAGAAACGGATATATGCATTCACATATACAATGCACATTTTAGTGAAATGTTCTCTATATACCTGTACTCTTGCTTTGGTGGATGTGTTATGCATCAGGACAGAATGGGAAGAAACACCATGAAAGTACAACCCTAGCTGATGTTTGCGTTGGGTTAATTTTAGGGCAGACCCTGGTTGGTTATTGTTTCCTATTTTAGTGTAACAGTCCTAAAACATGAACTGACGAGAGCAGTTCAGCCCAGTCATAGAACACACACTGTTTACATGTCGTAGAACTAAGTTAATGTGGAATGCTGGCTTGAGCAATCTTCATTCAGGCACCGTCTGTACTGAGAGACATCCATTTGTGATTTTTTTTTTGTTCTTTCCGTGACCTATTTCGCAGCCCTCGTCTTCGCGACAGGCTTAATTTCCACAACGACCTAATGTCGGCATAAACAGCGAATTGATAGATCAAAGACGCAATCAGACGGAACGTAACCGGCACGCTGATTGGGGGGAGCCAACGACGGCATGTCACGCGCCTCCCGAATGGCCAATTACTATCCTACACTGGCTACACTCTCGCGTTACTTGATTAGCTTAAACAATTTTGTGCTGTTCTGAGACGTTGATTGTCTTGTAGATGACTCTGAAAGAATGATAAAACTTTTGTCAGCTGTATTTCCTTGTCACAGTAATAGGCCTTCATCGCCAGTCTCCGTTTCGTATCATGTTACACAAGACATATCCACGAGCAAGCGTTCGGAGCGACTATGGCGGTACTATCAAATAGCATGTGCCAGTAAAACTCAAAAAAAGGGGAAAAACCAAGAAAAATAAAAAGTAAGATGCCCCGATTTGGAAGAAATTCGTGTGACGTGTGCAAGGAATTAATTATGCGTTATCACAGATTGCTTTCGATATGTAAGGGATTTTTTCCGTACATCGAGTCCCGATCAATGGACTCATCAGAGGTGCGTTTTGCATAAATTTGAGCGATAGGAGATGTTATTTATCTCCCAGTTCGTGTTTTAGTCGGAGCGCCAGAGAGTCAGTATAAAATGTCCACTCGCTTGCGAGGAGCGTTCGTCAGCCAGCAATCCTTCAGGAAGAAGTCTGTGTAGAGGCGGTACAGGTGGCGGCTGCTTCTGGAGAAGTAATGGTTCTGGTCCGGGTACAGCTGAAAACCACAACATCCGAAATATATGTATTATATATATATTTATTATAGTGATTATAGAGCTCATTTCCGTTTGAAAGCCGTTATTTCAATTTCATATTTGTTGAAAATAGAGGCTGTGAAATTCAATGCAGATACATTAATCTTTATTCGGGAACATATACACATATATTAAAATTAAAATTATATATACATAAATGTAAAGTAGTATATTTAAATACATAATATTTATATCAAGAAATTTATATTTATAAATCAATACAGCTAAATCTGTATACGGAACGGAAAGCACGATGATGCAGTGGAATGTATAACGTAGACAATATTAAGCTGAAGTAGTTATCAATACTGGTCTCATGCTAGTAAAGGACAGCATCTGATGACAGACGCAGTTTCCATTGCCAGTAGCAGTGACCTGTGCCTCAAAGGCTGGGCCGGGTTGTAAATAAACATTTGTGGAGGCAGCCAGCTCTCTGCGAGCTGTACCGGCTTACCAATCATAGGCTGAAGTAGCGGTTATTCTAACACTGCCAACTGGTTGACAGTTAATGAGAACCAATGGCAGTCTCGTGGCAAGGCCAGCCGCGCGCATTAATACAGAAATGGCCGCACTACGCGCTGGCCAGATGGAGAAATATGATTTTTCACCCGTGGGGGATGAAAGCTTACGAGCCGAGCGAGAGTCCCCCAGCTATGTAGCATTATTAGCCCTGACAGGGTGAGTATGTAGGGAGGGCTACATACCTGGAGGCGGAATTGGATCTCGTTGGTGGTCAGAGCCTGGATCAGCTGGGCTGAGCTGGCAAAATGCACATTGTCTGAAAGTGGAAGACCGAAACCAGAGGTAGTCAAGAAGTTACCCTAGAAGGAGGTGTTACGTACGCCAGCGTGGTGGCCTCGTCCTCGGCCTGAGCCCCCTATGTCACCCGTACACTTCCAACTCCCCACCTCCCGTAATGCTATATCGAGCATCCTTTAACTACCAGCATCCAACCGATATCACCCATCCACGGCCTCCACCCTCCTCCACCCTCCTCTACCCGATATCACCCATCCACTGCCTCCACCCTCCTCTACCCGATATCATCCATCCACTGCCTCCACCCTCCTCTACCCTCCTCTACCCGATATCACCCATCCACTGCCTCCACCCTCCTCTACCCTCCTCTACCCGATATCACCCATCCACCCCCTCCACCCTCCTTCACCCTCCTCTACCCGATATCACCCATCCACTGCCTCCACCCCCTCCACCCTCCTCTACCCTCCTCTACCCGATATCACCCATCCACTGCCTCCACCCTCCTCTACCCTCCTCTATCCGATATCACCCATCCACTGCCTCCACCCTCCTCTACCCTCCTCTACCCGATATCACCCATCCACTGCCTCCACCCTCCTCTACCCTCCTCTACCCGATATCACCCGTCCACCCCCTCCACCCTCCTTCACCCTCCTCTACCCGATATCACCCATCCACTGCCTCCACCCCCTCCACCCTCCTCTACCCTCCTCTACCCGATATCACCCATCCACTGCCTCCACCCTCCTCTACCCTCCTCTACCCGATATCACCCATCCACTGCCTCCACCCTCCTCTACCCTCCTCTACCCGATATCACCCGTCCACCCCCTCCACCCTCCTTCACCCTCCTCTACCCGATATCACCCATCCACTGCCTCCACCCCCTCCACCCTCCTCTACCCTCCTCTACCCGATATCACCCATCCACTGCCTCCACCCTCCTCTACCTTCCTCTACCCGATATCACCCATCCACGGCCTCCACCCTCCTCTACCCTCCTCTACCCGATATCACCCATCCACTGCCTCCACCCTCCTCTACCCTCCTCTACCCGATATCACCCATCCACGGCCTCCACCCTCCTCTACCCTCCTCTACCCGATATCACCCATCCACGGCCTCCACCCTCCTCTACCCTCCTCTACCCGATATCAACCATCCACGGCCTCCACCCTCCTCTACCCTCCTTTACCCGATATCACCCGTCCACCCCCTCCACCCTCCTTCACCCTCCTCTACCCGATATCACCCGTCCACGGCCTCCACCCCCTCCACCCTCCTCTACCCTTCTCTACCCGATATCACCCATCCACGGCCTCCACCCTCCTCTACCCTCCTCTACCCGATATCACCCATCCACGGCCTCCACCCTCCTCTACCCTCCTTTACCCGATATCACCCGTCCACCCCCTCCACCCTCCTCCACCCTCCTCTACCCGATATCACCCGTCCACGGCCTCCACCCCCTCCACCCTCCTCTACCCTTCTCTACCCGATATCACCCATCCACGGCCTCTACCCTCCTCTACCCTCCTCTACCCGATATCACCCATCCACGGCCTCCACCCTCCTCTACCCTCCTTTACCCGATATCACCCGTCCACCCCCTCCACCCTCCTTCACCCTCCTCTACCCGATATCACCCATCCAAGGCCTCCACCCTCCGCCACCCCACTTCACCCTCCTCTACCCGATATCACCCGTCCACGGCCTCCACCCCCTCCACCCCCCTCCACCCTCCTCCACCCTCCTCTACCCGATATCACCCATCAACGCCCTCCACCCTCCTCCACTCTCCTCTACCCGATATCACCCATCCACTGCCTCCACCCTCCTCTACCCTCCTCTACCCGATATCACCCATCCACTGCCTCCACCCTCCTCTACCCTCCTCTACCCGATATCACCCATCCACTGCCTCCACCCTCCTCTACCCGATATCACCCATCCACTGCCTCCACCCTCCTCTACCCTCCTCTACCCGATATCACCCATCCACTGCCTCCACCCTCCTCTACCCTCCTCTACCCGATATCACCCGTCCACCCCCTCCACCCTCCTTCACCCTCCTCTACCCGATATCACCCATCCACTGCCTCCACCCCCTCCACCCTCCTCTACCCTCCTCTACCCGATATCACCCATCCACTGCCTCCACCCTCCTCTACCCTCCTCTACCCGATATCACCCATCCACTGCCTCCACCCTCCTCTACCCTCCTCTACCCGATATCACCCATCCACTGCCTCCACCCTCCTCTACCCTCCTCTACCCGATATCACCCGTCCACCCCCTCCACCCTCCTTCACCCTCCTCTACCCGATATCACCCATCCACTGCCTCCACCCCCTCCACCCTCCTCTACCCTCCTCTACCCGATATCACCCATCCACTGCCTCCACCCTCCTCTACCCTCCTCTACCCGATATCACCCATCCACTGCCTCCACCCTCCTCTACCCTCCTCTACCCGATATCACCCGTCCACCCCCTCCACCCTCCTTCACCCTCCTCTACCCGATATCACCCATCCACTGCCTCCACCCCCTCCACCCTCCTCTACCCTCCTCTACCCGATATCACCCATCCACTGCCTCCACCCTCCTCTACCTTCCTCTACCCGATATCACCCATCCACGGCCTCCACCCTCCTCTACCCTCCTCTACCCGATATCACCCATCCACTGCCTCCACCCTCCTCTACCCTCCTCTACCCGATATCACCCATCCACGGCCTCCACCCTCCTCTACCCTCCTCTACCCGATATCACCCATCTACGGCCTCCACCCTCCTCTACCCTCCTCTACCCGATATCACCCATCCACGGCCTCCACCCTCCTCTACCCTCCTTTACCCGATATCACCCGTCCACCCCCTCCACCCTCCTTCACCCTCCTCTACCCGATATCACCCGTCCACGGCCTCCACCCCCTCCACCCTCCTCTACCCTTCTCTACCCGATATCACCCATCCACGGCCTCCACCCTCCTCTACCCTCCTCTACCCGATATCACCCATCCACGGCCTCCACCCTCCTCTACCCTCCTTTACCCGATATCACCCGTCCACCCCCTCCACCCTCCTCCACCCTCCTCTACCCGATATCACCCGTCCACGGCCTCCACCCCCTCCACCCTCCTCTACCCTTCTCTACCCGATATCACCCATCCACGGCCTCTACCCTCCTCTACCCTCCTCTACCCGATATCACCCATCCACGGCCTCCACCCTCCTCTACCCTCCTTTACCCGATATCACCCGTCCACCCCCTCCACCCTCCTTCACCCTCCTCTACCCGATATCACCCATCCAAGGCCTCCACCCTCCGCCACCCCACTTCACCCTCCTCTACCCGATATCACCCGTCCACGGCCTCCACCCCCTCCACCCCCCTCCACCCTCCTCCACCCTCCTCTACCCGATATCACCCATCAACGCCCTCCACCCTCCTCCACTCTCCTCTACCCGATATCACCCATCCACTGCCTCCACCCTCCTCTACCCTCCTCTACCCGATATCACCCATCCACTGCCTCCACCCTCCTCTACCCTCCTCTACCCGATATCACCCATCCACTGCCTCCACCCTCCTCTACCCGATATCACCCATCCACTGCCTCCACCCTCCTCTACCCTCCTCTACCCGATATCACCCATCCACTGCCTCCACCCTCCTCTACCCTCCTCTACCCGATATCACCCGTCCACCCCCTCCACCCTCCTTCACCCTCCTCTACCCGATATCACCCATCCACTGCCTCCACCCCCTCCACCCTCCTCTACCCTCCTCTACCCGATATCACCCATCCACTGCCTCCACCCTCCTCTACCCTCCTCTACCCGATATCACCCATCCACTGCCTCCACCCTCCTCTACCCTCCTCTACCCGATATCACCCATCCACTGCCTCCACCCTCCTCTACCCTCCTCTACCCGATATCACCCGTCCACCCCCTCCACCCTCCTTCACCCTCCTCTACCCGATATCACCCATCCACTGCCTCCACCCCCTCCACCCTCCTCTACCCTCCTCTACCCGATATCACCCATCCACTGCCTCCACCCTCCTCTACCCTCCTCTACCCGATATCACCCATCCACTGCCTCCACCCTCCTCTACCCTCCTCTACCCGATATCACCCGTCCACCCCCTCCACCCTCCTTCACCCTCCTCTACCCGATATCACCCATCCACTGCCTCCACCCCCTCCACCCTCCTCTACCCTCCTCTACCCGATATCACCCATCCACTGCCTCCACCCTCCTCTACCTTCCTCTACCCGATATCACCCATCCACGGCCTCCACCCTCCTCTACCCTCCTCTACCCGATATCACCCATCCACTGCCTCCACCCTCCTCTACCCTCCTCTACCCGATATCACCCATCCACGGCCTCCACCCTCCTCTACCCTCCTCTACCCGATATCACCCATCTACGGCCTCCACCCTCCTCTACCCTCCTCTACCCGATATCACCCATCCACGGCCTCCACCCTCCTCTACCCTCCTTTACCCGATATCACCCGTCCACCCCCTCCACCCTCCTTCACCCTCCTCTACCCGATATCACCCGTCCACGGCCTCCACCCCCTCCACCCTCCTCTACCCTTCTCTACCCGATATCACCCATCCACGGCCTCCACCCTCCTCTACCCTCCTCTACCCGATATCACCCATCCACGGCCTCCACCCTCCTCTACCCTCCTTTACCCGATATCACCCGTCCACCCCCTCCACCCTCCTCCACCCTCCTCTACCCGATATCACCCGTCCACGGCCTCCACCCCCTCCACCCTCCTCTACCCTTCTCTACCCGATATCACCCATCCACGGCCTCTACCCTCCTCTACCCTCCTCTACCCGATATCACCCATCCACGGCCTCCACCCTCCTCTACCCTCCTTTACCCGATATCACCCGTCCACCCCCTCCACCCTCCTTCACCCTCCTCTACCCGATATCACCCGTCCACGGCCTCCACCCTCCGCCACCCCACTTCACCCTCCTCTACCCAATATCACCCGTCCACGGCCTCCACCCCCTCCACCCCCCTCCACCCTCCTCCACCCTCCTCTACCCGATATCACCCATCAACGCCCTCCACCCTCCTCCACTCTCCTCTACCCGATATCACCCATCCACTGCCTCCACCCTCCTCTACCCTCCTCTACCCGATATCACCCATCCACTGCCTCCACCCTCCTCTACCCTCCTCTACCCGATATCACCCATCCACGGCCTCCACCCTCCTCTACCCTCCTTTACCCGATATCACCCGTCCACCACCTCCACCCTCCTTCACCCTCCTCTACCCGATATCACCCGTCCACGGCCTCCACCCCCTCCACCCTCCTCTACCCTCCTCTACCCGATATCACCCATCCACGGCCTCCACCCTCCTCTACCCTCCTTTACCCGATATCACCCATCCACGGCCTCCACTCTCCTCTACCCTCCTTTACCCGATATCCCGCATCTATGGTATCTACCCTCCTCCACAATCCTCTACCCGATATCACCCGTTCACGGCCTCCACCCTCTTCTACCCTCCTCTACCCGATATCACCCGTCCACGGCCTCCTCCCTCCTCTACCCTCCTCTAGCCGATATCACCCATCCACGGCCTCCACCTTCCTCCACCCTCCTCTACCTGATATCACCCGTCCACGGCCTCCACCACCTCCACCCTCCTCCACCCTCCCCTACCCGATATCACCCATCAACGCCCTCCACCCTCCCCCACTCTCCTCTACCCGATATCACCCATCCACGGTCTGTACCCTCCTCCACCCTCCTCTACCCGATATCACCCATCCACGGTCTCTACCCTCCTCCACCCTCCTCTACCCGATATCACCCGTCCACGGTCTCTACCCTCCTCCACCCTCCTCCACCCTTCTCTACCCGATATCACCCGTCCACTCCCTTTACCCGCCTTCAACCTCCTTCACCCTCCTCTACCCGATATCACCCATCCACGGCCTCCACCCTTCTCTACCGGATATCACCCGTCCACGGCCTCCACCCTTCTCTACCGGATATCACCCGTCCACGGCCTCCACTCCCCTATACCCGATATCACCCGTCCACGGCCTCCACCCTCCTCCACTCCTCTATACCAGATATCACCCGTCCACGGCCTCCACCCTCCTCCACCCCACTTCACCCTCCTCTACCCGATATCACCCGTCCACGGCCTCCACCCCCCTCCACCCCCTTCACCCTCCTCCACCCTCCTCTACCCTCCTCCTCACTCTTCTACCCGATATCACCCATCAAAGCCCTCCACCCTCCTCCACTCTCCTATACCCGATATCACCCATCCACGGCCTCCACCTTCATCTACCCTCCTCTACCCGATATCACCCACCACGGTCTCTACCCTCCTCCACCCTCCTCTACCCGATATCACCCGTCCACCCGCCTTCAACCTCCTTCAGCCTCCTCTACCCGGTATCACCCATCCACGGCCTCCACCGTCCTCCACCCTTCTCTACCGGATATCACCTGTCCACGGCCTCCTCCCTCCTCCACTCCCCTATACCCGATATCACCCATCCATGGTCTCTACCCTCCTCCACAATCCTCTACCCGATATCACCCGTCTACGGCCTCCACCCTCCTCCACCCTGCTCTACCCGATATCACCCATCCACGGTCTCTACCCACCTCCACCCTCTACCCGACATCACCCGTCCACCCCTTCCACCCGCCTTCAACCTCCTTCACCCTCTACCCGATATCACCCATCCACGGCCTCCACCCTCCTCTACCCTCCTCTACCGGGTAACTAGTAATGGTAGCACTAATTTGACATCACTAGCAATTGCAGCAAACGCGTTACATTATTTTTTAGGCCTGATTATATCATTAGATGGCTTTTACAAATAACACGGACCCACGTCTGCAGGAAGTGACTGCCATGTATTTATATAATTGGTATGGTATTTATATTGTTATTTACAAGAGTATTATGCAACCCCACACGAAGACAGGGGTGGGGAGGGGACGGGAGGGAAACTAAGGCATGTCTCACCATCAGCTGTGCCATGAACGATCAGCAAACTCTTGTTCTGGAACAGTTCAACCTTGTTCATCACGTCCGTTCGCTGTGGAAAAAACAATTGACAATTAGTGTCATTACTGTCATTATTGTCATTATTACTAACGCCGGTTAATTGTTATTAGCCGCAGACCAGTAGTTCTCTATAACATTGATGATCCTGTGTATTATCGACCCCAGTACCTTCTGACCCTGTTGGTTGTGTTCCTCGTGTAAATGGAACTTTTGTTTAATAGGCCTATGCATCATAATATGCAACCGTCTGGTACATATGAGAACAATAGTCATGACATGGTTTAGTCCCTATCGTTTACGCATGTTTGCGTCAGTATCTTGATAGATTAGTGCCATAATCGGTTTATAGGACTCCGGCAGATGTATGATACATTTTAATACATTTTAATATAGCTCATGTTAGAGCCAAAATATGGAGACCATCAAACACGATGCATCAATTTTGAAAAAAAAAAAAAAAAAAAAAAAAAATCCACACAAGAAGAACATATTGTTGATATCTTTAAAAATATTTCCCCTAATAAGTAATATTACACAATACTACTTCATACTAAGCACTACTCAATATTTAGTAGCATAATTAACAGTTGTGAACTTCACCACACAGAGATCGAAATGAAGAGAGTGGCTAACCTCTTATATCAAACCACCATTTGGCTTGACCGCCCAGTTTAGATCTCATGGGAGATATCGGATGCGACAAATAGCTTAAAACATCAACATTGCATTTAGTCTTCAGTTGCGGATTAGCCCACTGCCATGCCTACCTCATATCCCTCCTCGTTATCCTCCGGGGTAGCGAAGCCCATGTAGCGCTCAGTGTGGGCCGTGTCTGCGGACGGAAACGAAACCGGAAGTCAGTAAACAAACTACACGTGTCCGGACTAAGATCTACTTTGAGCGCTGGTTACAGTGACTACAGTCGAACTATGCGTATCGCAAGAAGTCATGGTGACACCAAATCACATGCGCGGGAGTCTATAGCTTGTGGGTTGGGTTTGCGCCATGTTGGATTCAGTAAAGTTCGTTTCGGCCGTCAGACACGCGCACTAGAACTGCCGGAACTAGATGTATCGCCAACGCGCGAGCTCTTTCGCAAGGTGGCGCTACAAGTCATCGTTGGGACGACGCATTACTTGGGTCATTGACGCTGTACATAACTATGCAGTCGTCAGGTGCATAAAAACTCAATCAAGTCTTTTTTGTCGATTTTCGAGGCAAAGGAAGGGGCGTAGTCCCTGTGCCCCCCCCCCGCCCCCCGCCCCCCGAGTCCGTAACTGATATAAACGATAACAGGCGGGCGTGTGTGCGTGTATGCGTGTATGCGTGTGTGCGAGAGGGGGAGTGAGGTTCAAGGTCATACAACGCGTGTATACCGGCATGTGTGAAAGAGTAGCGGTGGCCATGGCAACGCCAATATGATCATATCTATAAGAAGCAATCCGATGGGGTCTGTGTCTTTGGTGGTAATTCTTGACAAGACTAAATAAGACAGGTGTTGGCTGTGGAGTGTTGGATTCGTATGCCGTATATAGGGGACACAATACTGGTTCAGAGCTATATTAATTTGCATCATGAGGAGCAGATTGTGCGTCTGTCTGTGATGAAGACCTAATCGCTAGTAAATGACCCCTTTCGGCTTCCGTAGGATACCATTTTATAAAAGCCTACCGTGCACGTGGAAGAATTCATCCTTAAAGCTATCGCAAAACGTCTACCACCACGACAGAAGGCACAACGATTAGGCTGTCAGCGTATATCCATTACTGTCAGTGACATTTATGGGGATTTTTAATGGAAAATATCCAAATAGATAAATATAAACTGAGAAAAAATATATAATTAAGCTGCCATCAGTTCCCGCAGGGACGTGCATGACAAGCCTGGATGCAGCAATCGCACTTTAACGGGCAGAAATTACAGGGTTGTGACGTCATAGTTGTGAAGGTGTGTTGATGACGTCACCAATGATTAATGGGCAGTCGTCGTACCGTAGTATCTGCGATCGGAGAGCGCGGCGCCCGACATGCCACACAGGTAAATGTCGGTCTCGTTGGCCACGGCGTGGGACGTCGCGAAACCACCATACGACTAAAAGCCGAAAAAGACAAACTAATTGATAAATCGTTAAAACCGACAAATGTGTATATATATACATGTTTTAGATGTATTTATACTGTGGGATTAAAAAATAATAGTTGTAAAAATATTTAATACCAATGTATGTTATGTACCAAACGACAAATGCATGCAAGCAAATTAAGCAGAATTTATTATATTTCTGAAAGAAGTAAAATATGTTTGTAATATATTAGCGACAAATGTTCTCAAATATTTTAAAATGGCCCCTAAAGGGGTAAATCCTTGTTGATTTATTATGCAAACTGCAAAAAAATATTGTTTAAGTGTTTACTATTTTTTACACCACACTATCACTTGCACATGACCTACGGTTCTGTGATTAAATTTAAAAAACACATGGAGTAAATTGCATTAATAGGTCTGGTAATAAAGGAGGACAGAATAAAAAAACAAGAAAAGGTGCCACATATATATGTACGTGACGTCAGGACGCTATTTAGCCTTAGGGGTGCAGGGTACTCACCCATCCCCAGATGGCGGTCTTAGTGGCATCCACGTACCCCAGGTTGTCACGAAGATACCTGGAGGAAACACAGGGAGACAGCAGCTGGTGAAATGCGCAACCTCCTCTCAAGCCAAGCCCAGTCGCAGATGTCCCCGGGAGACGGCGGCATGAGGCCCCCACCGCCGGCCCCGTTAATAAATACCAGAGCAGGCGGGCGGGGCGGGGCGGGGCGGGGCCGGGCCGGCAGATCCGGGGCTATCCCAAATGTGGTGGCGGTATCACCGCGCTAGTATCAGTCACCACGGATACTATGGCACAACAACAACACCAGCTCTTCGGTTTCAGGTTATAATAAGTCACGTTATAAAGTTATAATAAGAGAGGAGGGGCGGGGGAGGGGGGGAGGGGGGGGGAGGGGGGGGGGCGAGAGCGTCCGTTTACATGGCGATCATCATCTCTTTTGGTTGGCGGATTTGGTTTGGGGTGGGGTTGGGGGTACTATCCGAGGAACAAGCCGACATGGGTATATATAATATAATATATATATATAAGAGATCTATCGGTGGAATAAATCTGTGCAATATGATCGGTTGTTATCTACCGCAGATCTTGGGTTTTACAAACCTCGGCCTCGTCTGTCTTGTCTTCCCGTTATGGCAAGAGTCATAACCGAAGAAGTCACGGATTATGTTACTCTGGCTTAAATCTCATCGTCCCTGTTTCCTCCCTGGATTATCTCGGTAGGCTGGAGGAGGGGGGGGCTGGCTAGGGGGAAGGTGGAGGGGGGGGGGAGGGGGTGTCCAGGGGGAGGGAGGGGGGGGGGGGTACCGCTCACGGGTGGATGACAGCGTTTC
>OZ025249.1:38505918-38550693 GCA_964019135.1 Arenicola marina | reverse complement strand
ACAGTTTTTATTTCTGACTCCCTGAAAAAGTGCTTGAGGCAGAAGCCATTATGAAGGAGGGGTAGCAGTTTTCAGGGCAATTTCCATCGAGTCGTGCGAGAAATGACCCCGACTGAAGAAGGAGGAAGGGGCTGGGGGCGAGCGAGGGGGCGAGGTAGTGGGTGGGGGGGGGGCAAGCTCGCCACGTTCGCTGACGATGAAGCAACGACTCGAATCCCTATTTGTCTCACGTTACAAATCCGTATCTTATTGGTCTCCAGGCGCCCCCTTTGTGGCTTGTCGATGCAGACAGACCTGGCTGTCAGCTCCGCTACATTAAACACCTCATTAAGATGGATGATCTGCCAGATCGAGAGCAAACAGGGATTTGGGGGTTTGGCGGGGGTGGGGGATGGGCAGGCGGGAATGGGCGTGGGAGGGGGGGGGGGTGAGAGGTGGGAGGGCGGCAGAGAGTGCAAAGGAGGAGGGAATGTCCACATTGAGGCTCACAAGTTCTGCTAATGTGGCTGGGTTCAAAGTGGGGGTGGGGAGTTCGGGGGTGTTGGTTGCTGATGGGGGGGGGGGTGGGGGGTAGAATGGTGTTGCAGTTTCGGTTGCTGATGGAGTGTGAGAAGGGTAGGAGCCCAAGCCACTGATAAAGACAGACTTCCAACGTCATGCTTCAATGGAATACATTTAACAAGGCGATTGGGCTGAACATATATTGGCAGAGCCAATGGGTCAAAGTAAAGGGAACCAGCCGGTGGGTCACAGAGAACATGGGACCAGACAATGGGTCAGCGAGAACATGGGACTAGTCAACGGGTCACAAGGAACATGAAATCAGCCAGTAGGTCAAGAGAAAATGGAACCATGCAAAGGGGACATGGAGCCAGCCATTGTGTCGAAGACACCATGAAAGCAGCCAGTGGGTCAAACATATCATGGAACCAGGCAGTGGATCACAGAGAACATGGGATCAGTCCATTGTGCACAAAGAACGGGGCACCCGCCAGTGGGTCAAGAGAACATGGAAACAGGCAATGGGTCAGAGAGAACATGGAACCAGCCATCGGGTCAAAGACACCAGGGAAAGTAATCAGTGTGACAAAAAGAAGAACCCGATGGGACATGGAACAGGTACCCAGACAGGGGAGTACAGGGACCCAGTCAGTGACACTAATAAAAGGAACCAGGCCGGTGGAAAAGGCAAACATAGATTCAGCCGGTGGGTTACACAAGACAGCCCCAAGCAGAAACACGTCATTTAGAAAAAACAAACAAAAAAATCCGAATACAGTGACACACATACAGGCTGGTACCCAGCCCATGGGACGTGGAACGGGGCACCAGCAGATGCAAGCCCCAAAGTGACAGAGGACAAACAGGGAACGAGCCAGTTTGTCCAGACAAACATGAACCAATCAAGTTGCCTTCCCCCAGGGGGGTAGAGGGGGGGGGGGGCTCGGGGAACCAGCCATGCATGATCTTCCATGACCTGTTATATAGGATGGAGGGCAACACGGCTCTATTCATTATATATATAGGAGACAGGGAACAAGTCAGCGGTGAAGCGGAGTATATTGTCCACTAATTTCGAGAGTGGCGGTCAGCTGCGGCCCATGCAGTTACCACGGAGGGGCCGGGGCGGTTTAATGGTACGTTACCTCGGCGGGGCGAACGGAACGGACCATTCCATCGAGGGGGGAAGAGGTGTGGTGGGGGTGTGGTGGGGGTGCGGTGGGGGTGTGGTGGGAGGGGGGGGGTGGGGGTTGAGAGGGGCGGGTGGTATATTCTGGGTGGACGGTGGACGCCAGATGGGAGGATATAGAGGTCAGGGGTCAACGACGTGTGGCACGAGGGCTGGTCGGGAGGGGATGGTGAGGTCGTTATAGCTTAATCACATCTCCCCCTCCCCGGCTCATGGCGCAGGTATTTAACCTCTGACCTCGACGATGAAATGACAACGGTCAAACCAGTGCACCAGTGGGCGGGTGGCTGTGTGGGCGGGTGGGCGGGGGTGATATGTCATTAGGCGGCGCTGGGCGTCGGTGACCAGGAGAGTGATCGGTCGTGGGATGGAGAATAACCGAATCACTGGGTGGATCACTGGGTGGGGTCAGTGGGTGGATCACTGGGTGGATCACTGGGTGGATCACTGGGTGGATCACTGGGTGGATCACTGGGGTGGATCACTGGGTAGATCAGTGGGTGGATCACTGGGTGGATCACTGGGTGGGTCAGTGGGTGGATCACTGGGTGGATCACTGGGTGGATCACTGGGTGGATCACTGGGTGGATCACTGGGTGGATCACTGGGTGGATCACTGGGTGGGTCAGTGGGTGGATCACTGGGTGGATCACTGGGTGGATCACTGGGTGGATCACTGGGTGGATCACTGGGTGGATCACTGGGTGGATCACTGGGTGGATCACTGGGTAGATCAGTGGGTGGATCACTGGGTGGACCCTAACTCCGACCCCTAAACGAATCACTTAAGTGGAGCACTTGAGCGGATCGCTTGAGCGGATCACTTTAATCGGATAATTGGGTGATTCACTTGAGCGCATCACCCAGCCCGCCCCAGGGAATCATGTGGTCCAGGGCAGGACTTTCCTGATTGGATCACAGGAAGAGCGGGGGGGGGGTGACCCCGGGCAGGAGGTCAGAGGGGGCGGGTGGGGTGTAGGTATCAGTGGACCTCCCCCGAATAGCTCGCAGCCAGAGATCAATGGACAGACCATTTACTGGACAAGTGTCTTGTCAGATTGGTTGCAAAATAGTTCGGTGTCCAGGAAGGGCAAGAACAAAAAAAAAGGAAATACAAAATGTCGATGCGAGACCGGAAGTGAAGACTGTGGTATAATGTGGCCGTTTACTGTACGGCTTTCCCAGATCGACCGTAAATGCTAATCCAGCTAGAATCACGTGGCTACCAGCTTACGTCACGCCGGGGATGGGGGCGGGAAGGGGAGGTACGGCGTAAAACTTGGGACCGGACTATGTGAAATTAGATATGCCAGAGATAATGGCATACAGCCTTAATCAATCATAGTCTGACAGGGAAGGAGGGCGGTAGGGCCGTTCTTTTAGGGTTGTCTAGTGAGGCGAGGGGGAGGGGGTGATGGGATTGGGGAGTGATGGGGGGGGGGGGGAGGGGGGGTCTGTTCAGGGCTGACGTTCGGCGAGAATGGCGAAACCGGCATAATTTTATTTTATTGCCGGCTTATATGTTAGTCATAAATATAAATAGATCTATAGGAAAAGTCTTTTATGGTTCGAGTACACAAATAAAACATGTAATGCTTGCGCATGGTTTGATTAGATTAGCTATATTAATTTACTGACTTTTTGAGTTGAACGTACAAGGCGACATGGATGGCTGTCCTCACACCGAAACAAAGCATGGTCACATGACACATGAGTCTAGGTTTAATCCGCGGCAGACGAAGAATACAAAATTGCCACATGGAGATCAGGTCTCTCCAAGCTTCCAGAGAGGATCATCTCTAACAACAACTAAGCAGAAAATAATGTAAAAGCCAATAATTAAATCTATTAAAGATTATTAAAATGAGTTTCAGGCCAGCCACAACATATTTGTTAATGAATGGAAATCAATATTTCAAACTTGTCTGGTTTAATATGTGAAGCCATATGGTGCAAAAGTATTTCAAAAGAAAAAAAATATATATGCAAAGTTCATCATTTCACGGGTTATCTTAACCATATATGCTGCTTTAAGAAAATAAAATATGTTCCATTTCCCATTTGTTAAAGTACATTAATTTCTAGTGGTCAATAACAAAATACAGATAACGCAAAATAAAAAATAGAGATTATTAGCAATAAAGTCTCAACCAGCCAGACTTGGCGGCGGAGTTAAAACAGAACATTGGCAATATATGTGACACCTAAACAGGTGTGACGTTAAACCTTCAAGTGTCCGTCTGGTGGCGCCGTCTGCTGGACGATGGCCGAACCATACACAAGAAGGCCATCTTAATTTGGCGAGACGCCATTCTTTATTGAACCCCTGTGGCACTTTATCTCGCGTCACTGCTTCTAACACCGCCTTTAAATGAAGACACTCGCTCCTCAAGCAAAGTGTGGGGGAGTGAGATTCAACGCGAGCAATGGGCAGCGTCTATAGTCTACAGCCTGTATGGCCTAACCTCATCTATAGTCTACAGCCTGTATGGCCTAACCTCATCTATAGTCTACAGCCTGTATGGCCTAACCTCATCTATAGTCTACAGCCTGTATGGCCTTACCTCATCTATAGTCTACAGCCTGTATGGCCTAACCTCATCTATAGTCTACAGCCTGTATGGCCTAACCTCATCTATAGTCTACAGCCTGTATGGCCTAACCTCATCTATAGTCTACAGCCTGTATGGCCTAACCTCATCTATAGTCTACAGCCTGTATGGCCTAACCTCATCTATAGTCTACAGCCTGTATGGCCTAACCTCATCTATAGTCTACAGCCTGTATGGCCTAACCTCATCTATAGTCTACAGCCTGTATGGCCTTACCTCATCTATAGTCTACAGCCTGTATGGCCTAACCTCATCTATAGTCTACAGCCTGTATGGCCTTACCTCATCTATAGTCTACAGCCTGTATGGCCTAACCTCATCTATAGTCTACAGCCTGTATGGCCTAACCTCATCTATAGTCTACAGCCTGTATGGCCTAACCTCATCTATAGTCTACAGCCTGTATGGCCTAACCTCATCTATAGTCTACAGCCTGTATGGCCTTACCTCATCTATAGTCTACAGCCTGTATGGCCTAACCTCATCTATAGCCTACAGCCTGTATGGCCTAACCTCATCTATAGTCTACAGCCTGTATGGCCTAACCTCATCTATAGTCTACAGCCTGTATGGCCTAACCTCATCTATAGTCTACAGCCTGTATGGCCTAACCTCATCTATAGTCTACAGCCTGTATGGCCTTACCTCATCTATAGTCTACAGCCTGTATGGCCTAACCTCATCTATAGTCTACAGCCTGTATGGCCTAACCTCATCTATAGTCTACAGCCTGTATGGCCTAACCTCATCTATAGTCTACAGCCTGTATGGCCTAACCTCATCTATAGTCTACAGCCTGTATGGCCTAACCTCATCTATAGTCTACAGCCTGTATGGCCTAACCTCATCTATAGTCTACAGCCTGTATGGCCTAACCTCATCTATAGTCTACAGCCTGTATGGCCTAACCTCATCTATAGTCTACAGCCTGTATGGCCTTACCTCATCTATAGTCTACAGCCTGTATGGCCTAACCTCATCTATAGTCTACAGCCTGTATGGCCTAACCTCATCTATAGTCTACAGCCTGTATGGCCTAACCTCATCTATAGTCTACAGCCTGTATGGCCTAACCTCATCTATAGTCTACAGCCTGTATGGCCTAACCTCATCTATAGTCTACAGCCTGTATGGCCTTACCTCATCTATAGTCTACAGCCTGTATGGCCTAACCTCATCTATAGTCTACAGCCTGTATGGCCTAACCTCATCTATAGTCTACAGCCTGTATGGCCTAACCTCATCTATAGTCTACAGCCTGTATGGCCTAACCTCATCTATAGTCTACAGCCTGTATGGCCTAACCTCATCTATAGTCTACAGCCTGTATGGCCTAACCTCATCTATAGTCTACAGCCTGTATGGCCTAACCTCATCTATAGTCTACAGCCTGTATGGCCTAACCTCATCTATAGTCTACAGCCTGTATGGCCTTACCTCATCTATAGTCTACAGCCTGTATGGCCTAACCTCATCTATAGTCTACAGCCTGTATGGCCTTACCTCATCTATAGTCTACAGCCTGTATGGCCTAACCTCATCTATAGTCTACAGCCTGTATGGCCTAACCTCATCTATAGTCTACAGCCTGTATGGCCTAACCTCATCTATAGTCTACAGCCTGTATGGCCTAACCTCATCTATAGTCTACAGCCTGTATGGCCTTACCTCATCTATAGTCTACAGCCTGTATGGCCTAACCTCATCTATAGTCTACAGCCTGTATGGCCTAACCTCATCTATAGTCTACAGCCTGTATGGCCTAACCTCATCTATAGTCTACAGCCTGTATGGCCTAACCTCATCTATAGTCTACAGCCTGTATGGCCTAACCTCATCTATAGTCTACAGCCTGTATGGCCTAACCTCATCTATAGTCTACAGCCTGTATGGCCTAACCTCATCTATAGTCTACAGCCTGTATGGCCTAACCTCATCTATAGTCTACAGCCTGTATGGCCTAACCTCATCTATAGTCTACAGCCTGTATGGCCTAACCTCATCTATAGTCTACAGCCTGTATGGCCTAACCTCATCTATAGTCTACAGCCTGTATGGCCTAACCTCATCTATAGTCTACAGCCTGTATGGCCTAACCTCATCTATAGTCTACAGCCTGTATGGCCTAACCTCATCCATCTGGCTTTAGTCGGAGTTTTATGGCCACATGCAGACGTATAATTAGGTCTACATCTGGCCCTCATCCACTGAGATGTGTCAGGCCTTTAAATTGTCTAAAGATTTGTGAGCGAAATAACAGAGGCGACTGTGGGATGGTTATTAATGGAGTTGGCTTTTCGCATTCGGATTCGGTCGCCTACTTAGATTAGTATTCTAAAGACAACCCCCGGTGAGGGCCGGCCTCGCCATCCCCGCCTCGCCATATTGCTGAGCGCCTAGTCGACTGCTATATTAGGGCGAATTGTACATGACCCGAAGAAAATGGCCGAATGTAAACTTGTTTCACACCATGTATTTATACTTACATGAACCATATTAGTTCGTGTTCATACTTTTATGTCACGATGACTCGCATGGATATTGAGTTGGAAACATCTCAACTTGGTCAAATGGAAATTGTGTGCAGCTCAGTTGTCTGACATATGAACAGTATTAGTAATCAAAGAGTATAAGATTCACGCCTCAAAAGTTCACATAGGTATATGAACCATGAACCATTGCTACCTAATAATATACAATTACAATATTATTATCAAAGTTTTTTAGTCATCCATCTTGCCAGGATGTATGTCCATTTTCCCTTAAAGGCCGCTGTGGGGATCGACTTACTTTCACACCCGTCAGGGGAGAGGCAATCGGCCGGGACCTCGGGCGGGGCGACCACGGGGGCGTCCCCGGCGAGGGTGCCCCGGGCGACCAGGGCCACCACCACCAGCAGCAGGGGGACGAGGAGGGGGCCGACCCAGCGGCCGGGCGCAGTGCTGGCTGTCATGGTTATCCTGTTCACACCGCCTTGACGCGGTGATGCGACGACAATGGAAGTCTGACAGTCACTGATAGAACCCACCCGAAGACAGGGTTTCGGAGGGGGGTGTGGGGTGGGGGATGGTGGAGGAGGGGTGTGCAAGTCCGAAATCTTGTGATGGGGTACGCCGCCGGTCATTCGATATAACAGGAGGGCAGAAGAGGGCTTGAGGGGGGGGGGGGGTATTGTGAATATTGATTGCCGCGAATGTCGCGATGCTATGTGTTTTCAGAGAAATGACCTAAATCATATGTTAGGGTGAACTATCAGAGACGGATTGGGGAAAAGAGTTTATGAATGAAGTATTTGAATTAAATTATCGTTGCAGGATCTGAACCGTGGGTAGGCACCGAACAGTGGCACTGGGCGGAGCCGCTGGAGGAAGGCAAAGCTCGACACTGTGACAATTCGAGACAGCCGATTCACCTATTTGATTGACCCATTTGATTTTTTATTCATAACATACTTTAAATCGGACCCCAAAAAAATGAAATGAAACAAATGGTCTTTTAGGCCATTTTCGTGCACACATGGACCAAACTGGGTCAAGGACCCTCATCCCTGGATGATCAAGAATAAACGGATGAAAGATGCCCCTAATCTTTTGCCCGGATTCGAACCCAGGACCGGGCTTAGTCCAAGTGTACATGAAAGTGGCATATAACACCAAACCAATTAATCTCTGATCGATAGTTAATCTGGATATAAATTACTTTCCACTGTGGCTCGGTTAATGGTAAATAACGACTGGTCTCCTGATCTCTGGACTGTGAGACTGCCGACAAACCCTCCTGTGGCGTGGTAGGGTATGGTGGCTGCGGTAAGAGTGGAGCGGGGGTGAGGGGTATAGGGTAATGGTAACAGCACCTCCTGGGGGTGGGTACAACCCTATTTTTCTCTCCAGCCAGTTCGACTGCCACGAGACCTTTGTTTGGCCGACAGAGGGCGTAGATGAGATCGACTTCAGCGAAGATCAATTATCGTAGATGGACTTTCTCGCCCCGCCTCCGATACGTGGACCGTCGATAGTGCTTGACTTGTGAGAACGAGCACCGCACTGCTATAGGCCGCCAGATAACGGACGGTGAACTGATATATATATATATGACTGCATATGTGCTACATATAAATATCTATTATTTCTATGTACGTGTATATAATAAGCAATAATAAGACTTCAGCATATGTGTTACATACGTGTTTATTCAAGGGAGCGAAATAACTTAAATGATCTTGTACTATTTCATCGGATCATACTGGGGTTACCCCTTGGTCTAGTTGGCAGCTCGTTCGATTATCATCAGGTATCATCTCCTAGATCAGCCCAATTGGCAGGTGCGTGCTTCGAACTCCACCTGTACATATGTCTCTGTTTTTGCAGGATGAAGATCCCAAGTCTTTCTTCGTAAAGAGTAGGGGATTACTTCCCATGGACATGGCTCTTCTCTACATTGACCCTTTCCATTGTCGCGATATGACTTACAGCTACTACTTATACCAACCAACCAGCATTACCTTCGGTATAGCTAGATGAGCCTAGTTGTGCGGGTCTTTTTTTTAACAGTCCTAGGGATATCTTTGCTTAGCTCCAATTTACGATAATTTTACGATTTGCCGAGGAATTAACAATGGACTTCATATAATGCAACTTATTTTTCCCCTACACTCCCATATCAGAGGTAAATAAGATGATATACTACTGACAGTTTTTGTTGTTGTGAAATACTAGGTCAAATCCTTTATCTGGCACTATACAATAGCATGATGTGGATGTGTGTCACGGCCTCAAGTACACTCATTATCGCCTGGCGAAAAAACGTGTTCCTTGGTCATTGTGACGAGATAAAGTCTTATGCGGGTTATAGGTTTGTCTCTATGTAAAAACAGTGTGCGTTCGCAATGTATAACGACTCAACCCGTTGACATACATGCACAGATATATGAGCGTGTACATTATTATTTATATATATATACATTTATTTAGTTGGCTGATGTTGTATTAACGACATGGATTTAATTGTTCTTCATGGCGTAAAAGGCCCTGATTCAGGCGATGTTAAAGGGGAGGATGGGTGGGGTTGGGGGGGGGGGGGCACAATTCACGTTTCTGAGCTAGAAATAATTGCATTCTTTACTATTTTAAGGACATAGAAATTTGGCTAGGCCATCCCATGATAAACACAACGCAATAGTTCAGAATTGTAGGCAGCCAGTTTAAAAAAAAAAACTTTAGCCACAGAGACGTAGTGGGTGTGTACGTCGTTTACACGGCTGTGTGGGCTCACCCAGGGCGTTTGTACGGCGCAGAAGAGAGTCAGAGAGAGACTACCCCCAGGGCACTCCTCTCCCGATAGCCTCGGCCTCTCCAACGGTAAAATCCCGGGTTGTATCTCTATAGGCTTTCACCACTACTACTGCTCAGCGACAAATGAGGCCTCTAGTTTTGCTGGAGAGGCATTGAAGACGAGACGTGAGGCGCGGTGAGGGGTGGGTGGCGGCTTCCACAGCAACAAGGCGATGCCTTTCATGCCCTCAGCGCTAACGGCCCGCTTCTCTGGGTTTTCTGGCTGCCCCAGCCCTAGTTCAGAGGTCGGTGTTCTGCTTAATCATGGTGGCATCTCTCCCCGAAATTGCGCTAACGGTGGAAAACGGTGGAAAACGCTACGGTGGTTGGTCGCAGGCGCTTCGCATAAAATAAAGACTATAATACAGCTGTTTAGTGCTAGTGAGAGAACCCAATAACCAGACAAGCCTGATTCACAGTAATAGCAAGGACATTAGACAACTTGTTGGTACTACTGTGACTACAATAGCATGATCATTTTACACGATCTGTTATAGGCCCTTAGGATGTCAGTAACTCATCAGTGGTGATATAAAGTTATTATAAATTAACGAAACCTATGCCAGCTCGCGGTTTCCGTGTCACCATACGAAAGCTATGTCAGCTGTAGCTGTCCTGATCACAATACGAAACATATACCAGCCTTAGCTTTGCTAGCCAAAATACGAAACCTATGCCAGCTCTAGCTGTCCTAATCATAATACGAAACATATACCAGCCTTAGCTTTGCTAGCCAAAATACGAAACCTATGCCAGCTCTAGCTGTCCTAATCATAATACGAAACATATACCAGCCTTAGCTTTCCTAGTCAAAATACCATTTTTGTTATGATTATCCTTTAACGGCACTTTCAGCCTTCCAGTTCATACTGTGCTTACTGTAGGTGGCAGAATTCCCAGAATGCCCGTGCAGGTCAAAAGGTCAAAAGGTCAAAGCTTAAGATAAGATCAAGTTTTTTCTTACGTTCATATATAAAAGTCAATAATAAATGACGGTGTACAGGACGTCGCATCTTTTTTTGTCTGTTTTTGGTTTCTTTGGGCCACTCCAGATTTTAAGTTATATATCAATATGTATCTATCATTTTCACAACGCCTCCTGTTCCTGTTTCATCCCTGACCCCTCCCATCACCCCCCAGCCCCCCCCCCCCCCCAACGGGTGTCAGAGCACCGTAGGATCGGACTGCCTCGTGTTCCCCGACCAGACATCTTTATCGCAACCATTGAATTGCCTCCACCGAGAGCGTCGTCATCAGATCAGCTGTTCCAGGAACTATACACACACCCTCCCTGTGCAAAAATAATTATAAAAAGCCAAACCCACAACCGAAACAAAACCGACAAGCCGGCAAACAGGTTCAGCACACCGACCTGACCTCGGGACCTGCTGAACCATTTTCCTAACCAAAGTCGCGCACTCGGCAGAGCAATAATAAAAGATTGACAAGACGCGAGAATTGCCATTATGCGGAAGTGGATTATCAGCATTAACCGAGTCCGATGGTGCGCCCACCATCTGGGCGTGTATGTGTGGGGGGGGGGGGGGTGGAGGTGAGGGAGGGGGGACGGGTGCGGTAGGCGAGGGAGGGGGAGAGGGGGAGCGGGTGATCTGAAGACGGCGGTCGGGGCTGAAGAGGGGGGACGGTCAGGGTGAGGGGGAATTAAGCCATAGAACGAATCCAAGGCTCGAGGTTCAAACTTGGCCACCACCGTAATATCAACGCGGCGCACGTTGGGAGGAGAATGAGGGTGCGTAATCACCAATTGTCCAAGCCAGTGAGGTCTGGAGAGTGTAACGGCCAGTACGCCAAACGGAACCAAGATGGCCGCCTCGCTATGCAACCAATCAGCGAGTAAAGTACGGAAGGGTGCAAGCAGTGCGGGCAGCATTGCAATGACCTCAACCTCGTTCTGGCTCGGCCTCGTTCTGCCCCAAACTCGTTCTGAGATTAATCGATCCATCTCGTTATCGCAACTTGTAGAATAACAGGAATTTGTAGGATTAACGGGCATCAGTAAGTTCCGGTTTTGTGCCGGCGCCAGCCTTTTTTTAGCCGGCAGCTGTAAAGGGTTGGGGCGGGGGGGGGGGGGGGCAAGCGCTCTCTCAGACCAGGGCGTCCGGATGCTGCGGGGCATTTGTCATACATCATACATAGATAGAGGTGCATACCCACTACAGTTCCCTCTTTATGCGTTCGAAAGCCACTCGCTAGTCGCGTTGTACCCCCACCCCTGGGTCTTTCAAGTTTCCGGTTTCTGGCCATCAAGGTCATGATGGCACGGACAGAGCCGGTCATGGGAGATAAGATTTCAATTGCCTCACAAATGGAATGTTGTTGTTTTAGTTCATACTTGTTACGCACTCGAATTCTAAACTGGGCCACGGCAATGAAATGGGGTTGGATAAAACATGCCCAAGACGCACGTGTCAGGGATTCAAACCAAGGGGGGCGGGCACTATTACACAAATATGGTGGGGGGGGGGGGGTTCTAGAGAGGCGCCTTCTCACGCAGTATATTTCCCAGGTAAGTGCCGCCAATGCTCATGTACACCCCCCGCTCCACCCACACACCCACAAGACTTACCCTGAAATACTTAGCGCACTCAAGCGCCTCTCGGAGTGCGGTATCCGTCCCGTACGGCGATTAGCCTATCTCCCCCTTTGTCTGTACCAAGTCCTGCTGTTGAAAGTCGGATTCAGATCTATTCCATGCCATGTCGTGATCCTGTATATTCCCGCCTGACATCTTATTGAGAACCGGTCTTAGATGAGACTCAATCTGCATAAATGATTCACAGTCAAACCTAAAGATTTCGACGGCGCAAATCTCGTAGCTCACAACAAGAGTTCATTAAGTCATGACGGGATCTCGTTTCGGAGGACCACGACCCAAAAGTAGAGAAGAGATCGCAAAAAGAAAGATGGCGTCAGGTCAAAGGTTAAACCTACAGGAATACCGTGAACGAAAATCGAATGTCACTTTTTTATCGCCCCACGTCAAAGTGACAGAAAGCAAAACAAGTATTCTACGTCTGGGGAAATAACAAAGAAATGTTATCATATTACGTAGGCTACGAAAGTTTCAATTCAGCAACAGTTCCTCAGAAATTGTATCACAAAATCTCACACATATCCTTGCTGGGTATATAGGAATATAATGTATTGATATCTTTATACGTACATCTACATGCTAAGACTATATTTATCCTAAGAGTTTTTACATATAGGAAACTAAAATACCTCTCCTCCCTCCACCCCGATAACACGATACGAACTCCATTTGCCCTCCTTCCTTGTGTGTAGGTTATCGCTTCTGACCCATCAAAAAGTCGTTCTTCCATGTTCAGGAGAACCATTGTTTCAGCTCACGTGTCACTCACGCCTAACATGTAGAACAATAATACATTTCGAGGGCGCTGCTATCATAAAAGTTGGTTAAAAAAGACATCCCTTTGTCCCTAGAGTTGTCGCTTCTATTTCAGAACACATCCCCCCCCCCTCCCTCCCCTCTCCCCTTGCCCTCCTCTAGAAATGCCCGTGTCATGTGACATGCCAAGGGTGCCTCTGTAATCGCAGATTCACCGGGTGGATAAATCTTGCATCCGCCACCGATCCACCGATGTGACTCAATCATTCGATGCGTGTGTGGCTTTAACCCCAAAGAACAGCCACATACATACCGCCCCGTTGTTGTTTTCCTATATAAGACCCACATTTCCGGCGGTCGCCTCTACTGCGCCCCTCGTCTCCCTCCCCCGCCCCCTCATCCTCTTCTCGCCCCCACGCTTCGTAGCTGGTCTCAGTTGTTCCAAGACCGATCCATTCCCATTCGCCAAACCAGTCGAGTGTTTTTCCCTTTTAGTTTTATTTCCCTTCCACCCATTTCAACTGGAATTGCTGCTCCTCGCAGGAGACCTGCTTAGTCGCGAACGACCGCCCGAGACGTGGCGGTCAGAGTGTGGGTGGGGGGCATAGAGGGGGGCAGGAAGGATGAACAAGTCGAGGAGGGGGGCGCGCAGGGAGCTGGAGAGGACTGAGGGGGCGTGGGGGGAGGGGGGCGGGGGCTGGCCCTAGCCCATAACAAAGGACATAAACTTCTTGCCCTATTATCGCTCAGCCTTCGGTTACCGGTAGGTAAGTCCGTCCTGGTTGGAAGACAAACACACACACACCGGACCGACAGACAGACAGACCACCCCGCTCGCCCTGTAAACCTGGAGGAGTCTTAATTCGCCCATTACGAAGCGCAACGTGGAGTTGACGCCAGCGCCGTCGGCTCGGCTCCATCGGCGCAATGCCTCATGGGAGATTCCTTCCCGCCTGCTGGCCCCAAGAACAAAGATCCTCTTCAGGGTGGGTACAATGCTCTCTTGGATGGGACTACTTTTTGTTCCTACATCAGCCCAGGGCAATGTCTCTTTCTTTCTCTACACCCCCCCCCCCCCCCCCCTCTTATATCGACATGAAGGATGAAGACCACATTTTCGATGAGCATAATGATTTGAGGAAAACTCGTTGCAGCAGGCGCTGGTCTGCCGCAGGGGGGCGCACTGGTCTGGGGCAATAAAGGGACCGCCATTATCCCCAGGGGGGGGGGGGGTACTTAATACAGTGCTGGGTTTGGGGGGGGGGGGGGTCCGCGAAAAAGCCCTTACCGCTAAAATCCGCTCGGAAGGGGTATTTTGTCGCGGCAAGCCGCTCTATGAACGCACATTTTCTGAGCATCAAGGCACCCGCGACCCCCCCCCCCCTCTCCCCACCAGATTTGTATATTAGTGCCCCCCTCCCCACCAGCCCGGGATTCTCTCGTGGCTCTATTTATACGAAACCTAGCTTATCAGGCTGATTCCTGCTATTTTTCCACTCTCCCGTTGTATCTGATATACAACAAAAAATATCATATTCGGGGGTAAAGCATTAGATCTACACGCGGCCATTTCGTTCGACGACCAAGCACACAAAATGGGGGGCATATATATCTGGAGTCTCCTGCCTCGGGGGCCGCGGGGGTGGGGAGCGTGGCGGCGGGGAGGGGGTGGTGAACGAGGGTTGAGGTTGGACGTATTAACCAGGGCTTCGCGAAGTGGTCTGTGGAATCGGCCGCAGCTTACTAAAGGGGGATGGACTATGTCACAGCTGGAGGGGAGATGGAGGCATAGAGATGTCGAGACATACAGAGTGGGGGGGGGGGAGAGAGAGAAAGAAGGAGCACGAGAGATATAGCCGAACCGGGAGAGAGATGGGGAGAAAATGGAAGAGAGAGACGAAACAGTGAGAAAGGGACAGAGACAGTGAGGGAGATGAAGCAACATATATGGGGATAGAGGGAGATAGACAGAAATATGAATATCTATATATGGAGAAGCCCGGGGGGAGAGACAAGACAGAGAAAGTGCCATACAGAGACATGGAGACAGAGAGATATGGCCGAGGGCGAGACATACAGACAATTACTGACAGACAAAAGAGACACACAGAGAGAACCAGGGATAGAGAAAAAAAAGTCCCACCCCACCCCGACTCCCACCCATAGTCCCCCACTTCACACCACCCCCATCTCTGTCGCCGTGACTCAATCAGTCTCACAAAACCCTAACTGGGACACGTAGCGCTAGAGGGCGCTATAACGTCACCCCATCCATTCGCCCCGTGAGCGTTGACCTTTCCCCGGCTCGGCGCCGTCAAAGGTCCCTTTTTTTGTCTTCCTCTCTCCTTGCTCCCCTCTGGGCTATTGCGATGGGTGGTCAGCTAGCTGCCATCAACACAGCTGTAACAATAAACTTACGGCTCCGTTGTAGGTCTACGTATGCAAGGTCTGTATTATACCACAGTTGGTCCCGATAGATGACATTGAGGGCGCGCACGGGGAGGGGGAGGGCGGTAAGAATGTGATGGGTGTAGAGACGGGGCGATGGAGGGGGGGGGGGCTGAAGGAGGGGAGGAGAGAGGAGGCGGTGGGATTGGGATGGGCGTAGGGATGGGGCGATGGCAGTGGGATGGGTGGAGGGCAGGGGGGGGGGCGGGTAGGGGACTGGCCGAGTCCCAGTGGCAATCAACACGTCTCGCTGACAGCCCGCCTCTGTACATGGTCTAGGCACCCCTTCGACAAATATGTATAGGGTCAGGTCATATATGTATAGGGTCAGGTCATCAGGCGACACGTGATCGCCCATCACGGAAGTCCGGCTTCCGTGCGGTAACCATGGAAACCACGGGGCCACGCGGTCGCCATTGTAATTTCTTTTCTTTTTTAATTTTTTGGCGGGTGGGTGGAGGCTACGAGTCGGAGGTTAGGGGTGGGGGCGAGGTGGGGGTGGGGGGTATGAGGGAGGGATCTGAAGCCGGAGCCTCACGTGGTACTTTATCCTTTATAGCACCTTTATTACATTACATCGCATACTTGCACACATAAACGTTCCGCCCAATATCGTCATCATCGGCAAAAAAAACCCCCAAAAGCAACCAGTATAAGCTAGCGATGGCACCAAAGTGTAGCTACAGGGCGTATAAAATAAACCCCTCCCCCACAGCTTGCTCGCTCCCCCGGCGTGCCCCGCTCGTCATCCACTTGACAGACAAACAGATAGACATATAGACACACAGACCGCATGGCGGACATATGCAGTATATTGCAGCGCACCATCAAAGGCATCGAATTTATTATTTATAGTTTTTATTTCCACCCCGCCCCCTCCCCCTATCTCAAATGATGATGTTCCCAGTTTCCGTACCAGGGGTTCACTCACTCGATGTCCTTCCTTTGTCAGCGGCTAGGAGTGGATCGATGACGCAGCGTGACGTCATTCACGCCGACAGCGTTGCAACGGTTGTCAGCGTTCCATTCACACTTCCTGCCGGTTCACTTTGAAGCCGAGACGGGAACGGGTTTTTGTTTTAGGGTTGCGCCCCTTCGCCCCCCCCCCCCCCCAGCGCCTCCCTCCCTACCTGTACCTCCCATCCCACCACGACTGCCGACGCCATATCTGTGTCGCCACCAGGATTCGGGTCTTTTGCGACGAAGTCGAAGTGTTGACAGCCTCAATCCGGGTCTTTGATACGGACCAAGGACACAGCCAGCCTGAATCCGGGTCTTTGCCAAAAAATCAGAATAAGGCCAGCTTGAATGCGGCACCAGGATACACAGCCCGCAAAAATTTGGTCTTATAGACCTCTCATCATTGTGGCCTCCCATTATAGACCTCTCATCATTGTGGCCTCTCATTATAGACCTCTCATCATTGTGGCCTCCCATTATAGACCTCTCATCATTGTGGCCTCCCATTAAAGACCTCTCATCATTGTGGCCTCCCGTTATAGACCTCTCATCATTGTGGCCGCCCATTAAAGACCTCTCATCATTGTGGCCTCCCATTATAGACCTCTCATCATTGTGGCCTCCCACTTTAGGCCTCTCATCATTGTGGCCTCCCATTATAGGCCTCTCATCATTGTGGCCTCCCATTATAGACCTCTCATCATTGTGGCCTCCCATTATGGACCTCTCATAATTGTGGCCTCCCATTATAGACCTCTCATCATTGTGGCCTCCCATTATAGACCTCTCATAATTGTGGCCTCCCATTATATACCTCTCATCATTGTGGCCTCCCATTATAGACCTCTCATCATTGTGGCCACCCATTATAGACCTCTCATCATTGTGGCCTCCCATTATAGACCTCTCATCATTGTGGCCTCCCATTATAGACCTCTCACCATTGTGGCCTCCCATTATAGACCTCTCATCATTGTGGCCTCCCATTATAGACCTCTCATCATTGTGGCCTCCCATTATAGACCTCCCACCATTGTGGCCTCCCATTATAGGCCTCTCATCATTGTGGCCTCCCATTATAGACTTCTCATCATTGTGGCCTCCCATTATAGACCTCCCACCATTGTGGCCTCCCATTATAGGCCTCTCATCATTGTGGCCTCCCATTATAGACCTCTCATCATTGTGGCCTCCCATTAAAGACCTCTCATCATTGTGGCCTCCCATTATAGACCTCTCATCATTGTGGCCGCCCATTAAAGACCTCTCATCATTGTGGCCTCCCATTATAGACCTCTCATCATTGTGGCCTCCCACTTTAGGCCTCTCATCATTGTGGCCTCCCATTATAGGCCTCTCATCATTGTGGCCTCCCATTATAGACCTCTCATCATTGTGGCCTCCCATTATAGACCTTTCATAATTGTGGCCTCCCATTATAGACCTCTCATCATTGTGGCCTCCCATTATAGACCTCTCATCATTGTGGCCTCCCATTATAGACCTCTCATCATTGTGGCCACCCATTATAGACCTCTCATCATTGTGGCCTCCCATTATAGACCTCTCATCATTGTGGCCTCCCATTATAGACCTCTCATCATTGTGGCCTCCCATTATAGACCTCTCACCATTGTGGCCTCCCATTATAGACCTCTCATCATTGTGGCCTCCCATTATAGACCTCTCATCATTGTGGCCTCCCATTATAGACCTCCCACCATTGTGGCCTCCCATTATAGGCCTCTCATCATTGTGGCCTCCCATTATAGACTTCTCATCATTGTGGCCTCCCATTATAGACCTCCCACCATTGTGGCCTCCCATTATAGGCCTCTCATCATTGTGGCCTCCCATTATAGACCTCTCTTCATTGTGGCCTCCCATTATAGACCTCTCATCATTGTGGCCTCCCATTATAGACCTCTCATCATTGTGGTCTCCCATTATAAACCTCTCATCATTGTGGCCTCCCATTATAAACCTCTCATCATTGTGGCCTCCCATTATAGACCTCTCATCATTGTGGCCTCCCATTATAGACCTCTCATCATTGTGGCCTCCCATTATGGACCTCTCATCATTGTGGCCTCCCATTATAAACCTCTCATCATTGTGGCCACCCATTATGGACCTCTCTTCATTGTGGCCTCCCATTATAGACCTCTCTTCATTGTGGCCTCCCATTATAGACCTCTCATCATTGTGGCCTCCCATTATAGACCTCTCATCATTGTGGCCACCCATTATAGACCTCTCATCATTGTGGCCTCCCATTATAGACCTCTCATCATTGTGGCCTCCCATTATAGACCTCTCATCATTGTGGCCTCCCATTATAGACCTCTCACCATTGTGGCCTCCCATTATAGACCTCTCATCATTGTGGCCTCCCATTATAGACCTCTCATCATTGTGGCCTCCCATTATAGACCTCCCACCATTGTGGCCTCCCATTATAGGCCTCTCATCATTGTGGCCTCCCATTATAGACTTCTCATCATTGTGGCCTCCCATTATAGACCTCCCACCATTGTGGCCTCCCATTATAGGCCTCTCATCATTGTGGCCTCCCATTATAGACCTCTCTTCATTGTGGCCTCCCATTATAGACCTCTCATCATTGTGGCCTCCCATTATAGACCTCTCATCATTGTGGTCTCCCATTATAAACCTCTCATCATTGTGGCCTCCCATTATAAACCTCTCATCATTGTGGCCTCCCATTATAGACCTCTCATCATTGTGGCCTCCCATTATAGACCTCTCATCATTGTGGCCTCCCATTATGGACCTCTCATCATTGTGGCCTCCCATTATAAACCTCTCATCATTGTGGCCACCCATTATGGACCTCTCTTCATTGTGGCCTCCCATTATAGACCTCTCTTCATTGTGGCCTCCCATTATAGACCTCTCATCATTGTGGCCTCCCATTATAGACCTCTCATTATTGTGGCCTCCCATTATAGACCTCTCATCATTGTGGCCTCCCATTATAGACCTCTCTTCATTGTGGCCTCCCATTATAGACCTCTCATCATTGTGGCCTCCCATTATAGACCTCTCATCATTGTGGCCTCCCATTATAAACCCCTCATCATTGGGAATCCGCTTCGAGCCTGTGACCAAACCGCGTTAAGTCACCTTTTGGTCCGGTGATGCAGTTAGAAGTCTCTCCCCGACGGTTTCCAGCCAGCCGTTTCACTGTCACTATGACCGACGCGGATAGGCAGACTCCAAGGCAACACGACATCCCCATTAACTTTCGACCCCTAAACTCAATCAGGGAGAACCGCATCAAGAGATGAAAAAACGAGAAAAAAAACAAGAGGCAGGAGGACATTGCGACACTGGTAGCCACAAAGATGAGTGAGCCCCACCCGCCCCCCCACCCCCCCCCCCCACTCACCCTCCATCGATAACCCCGCCAGACCACTGCAACCATGCAGCAAACCGGAAGCGACATTTCAATCTGCGCCAGATCCATAGAGCCAAGCAACCAACAGCGCTACATAGCGGCAGGATTATGTACTATATATATGGTTGAGATTGGCGTAAAGATGGCGGGCGGGTGGGGGTGATGTGGGGCAGGCGGGGTAGGGGGGCATGGTTTGGGCGACTCGGCCAAGTCAATGGCATCATAAATATTTTAATGGATATTATCTTCCCTCTGTCACGTCTATGACGTCACTACGCCCTTCTCACAAAGGGTAAAGAGAGGTTTAGACGGACAGCGAACATCAATAATCCCTAATCAATATGGATATTAGACAGGGACAATAGTCAGGGAAAGTCAGGGATCACGAATAGGTAACATTCCTTCATATCGCAGGGGCGGATCCAGGAAATCTGGATAGGGGGGGGGGAGGGCGGTTCCAGGGTCGGATCCAGATATGCTAGATAGGGGGACCGTATATAAGTATATAAATTTCGGCCCTAAAAGGGGGGGATGGGGCTGGGTCGCCCCCCCCCTGGATCCGCCCCTGTATGGTATATATGAGGATGTTTTATATGGAACGCATCCTGCTAACGTGCATACCGAGAATGAATGGGTGGGGGGGGGGATTTACAAGGATTGACAAAAAATGTCCTACAGTATTAGGCTTTAAGACATTGCTCTTGTCATTGTCCTTGATACATGTTTGCGACATTGCAATAGTTTACAACTTTCAAGTAGATATGTTACATATGTAATCTATGTTTGAATATACCCTTTACCAGATCTGATGCTAATAAATCTGGTGCACGCGTAAAAAATTTCAACCTTATAGGTTGTAAAACTGTGCTCAATATTGTAGACTATACAATATATATCAGGTCAGTGTTCGTCATATTACACCAGTGCATAGTCAGACGGTGATGAGTATATACACGTGGCATAAAAACTAGATCATGACAAACAACAAATCATTGCCACCATGGAAACGTTTCCGACCACGGCCTGCCAGTCGTTTAAACCGAAACCACGCGCTGACAGCAAACCTGCCTTACAGAACACGGTGGCAGAAAAGTTTGTTTGTCTTCCGGTTGGCTGCGGTCGCCCCAGTTTCGCCACGTCGATAGCGGAGAATGGTGGCCTGGCTTACTTTTATTGGCACTGGTTCTGCTAGTTTTGGGCCGGGTTCCGTTGCTATTACCGACAGGAGCTGAGAGACGATCGCAGATACAGGTTTTTTTTGTTTTCAGTGGAGAAGACACTGGAGAAGACGTTGGAGTAGTCAAGTTTTTAACTCTCAACTCTCAAAGTCGGTTTGTTTTTTAACCAGCAACAAACAGTTCTCAGTGGCAATATTGGGCGTTAGTTCGGTAAGTTGGCAGTCGGTATGAATCACTAGTTCTCACTTGAGTGTTTATCGCTTTCAATGTATATTTAGTATTGGTATTGGCTGACTATTGGTACAGCTGTAAATGACGCCATATCAACTAAGCTATGAGACACGTGTAACAGGATAATCTATACGTTGGTCACGTGATCAGCGGTCGAAATATAAATATATATAGATGTCACATTCAAGTCTATATTTATTTGGACGCTTGCTTCATATTATTGATATTATACAGGACATTTTAATCTATGTATGCAGACATTGAGAAGGGTCAATGTAGAAAGGAGCCATGTCGCCAGGAGTAATCCGCTGAATCTTTGCCAAGAAAGACATGGCATATGTATCCTGCGGCGACAGCTGCACAGGTGGGATACGAACCCCCGCACCGGCCGCTTAAGCCGCCAAGCCGAGCACACTAGCGGGTAATAGCGGAACGCGTTACCCACTAGGCCACGGGGCGACCCCCGGACAACGCGCTACCCACTAGGCCACGGGGCGACCCCCGGACAACGCGCTACCCACTAGGCCACAGGACGACCCCCGGACAACGCGCTACCCACTAGGCCACGGGGCGACCCCCGGACAACGCGCTACCCACTAGGCCACGGGACGACCCCCGGACAACGCGCTACCCACTAGGCCACGGGGCGACCCCCGGACAACGCGCTACCCACTAGGCCACGGGGCGACCCCCGGACAACGCGCTACCCACTAGGCCACGGGGCGACCCCCGGACAACGCGCTACCCACTAGGCCACGGGGCGACCCCCGGACAACGCGCTACCCACTAGGCCACGGGGTGACCCCCGGACAACGCGCTACCCGGCCACGGGGCGACCCTCGGACAACGCGCTACCCACTAGGCCACGGGGCGACCCCCGGACAACGCGCTACCCACTAGGCCACGGGGCGACCCCCGGACAACGCGCTACCCACTAGGCCACGGGGCGACCCCCGGACAACGCGCTACCCACTAGGCCACGGGGCGACCCCCGGACAACGCGCTACCCACTAGGCCACGGGGCGACCCCCGGACAACGCGCTACCCACTAGGCCACGGGGCGACCCCCGGACAACGCGCTACCCACTAGGCCACGGGGCGACCCCCGGACAACGCGCTACCCACTAGGCCACGGGGCGACCCCCGGACAACGCGCTACCCACTAGGCCACGGGGCGACCCCCGGACAACGCGCTACCCACTAGGCCACGGGGCGACCCCCGGACAACGCGCTACCCACTAGGCCACGGGGAGACCCCCGGACAACGCGTAACCCACTAGGCCACGGGGCGACCCCCGGACAACGCGCTACCCACTAGGCCACGGGGCGACCCCCGGGCAACGCGCTACCCACTAGGCCACGGGGCGACCCCCGGACAACGCGTAACCCACTAGGCCACGGGGCGACCCCCGGACAACGCGTAACCCACTAGGCCACGGGGGGACGACCTCTGTGAACCTATAATGAGATCCCACGCGCTGCTGGTGCGATGTACTCGATCCCTCATTCCAATATCTCTTGTGATTCACGTACATGATCTATCGATTACCTACCTACCTATATTATCTTGAATAGAAGTGGCGATGTTTGTGTACATGAAGGCTAAAGCGTAACAAAGAACCCGCCCAGGATAATGAAATGCCGTTGTAAGAAGCATGTCCCAGATGCCAATGAATTGGGGGGGGGGGGGTGGGGGTCTACAGCTCAACCCGCTTACCAACTGAGCCTCGAAGCGCATGTAGAAAGCTCCCTACATGTGTCAGACGGCGCCACTGCTCTTATAGGCCTTGGATCCTACTTCACAAGACAACGTTAAAAGATTATCCTGGATGGGAGTGCGAGCGGAGACCTCTTCGGTGAGTGGCCAACAGTTCAAACATTCTGTATTCTACGCAGTGAAGTCATCTCTCTCAGTCAAGATAAAGCCAGTTTTACTTCGGTCAATTACTTAAGGCAATACGGGCCAATAACATTCTGAGCTCCGGGGCGGTATTCATAATGAGCACGTAGCTAAGCTTGTAATTTGGCAAGTCAATTATATAGTTACTGCCGTCGTGACCATTGTATATGCTGTAAATATGGCTACCGCTGTCATGTGTAATTGGGCGCATTTCTTTGGGCCACGGGACCGGTAGGCCGCCCGGTATACTCGAGCTCTTCCCGGCCTACCGGCAGGGTTACGCCGAGTGTTAATGAAATGTTCACACCAGTCATGTCCGGTTCAAGTAGGGGCAATGGAACCAGTCTAGACAGTCATTTTTCAATCATCCGCCATCTTGTCCCGAATGTCCCGTCCTGGTTTGAAAGGGACACATCGGCATACCGAATGGATGCACGCGCACCCGACTCGGGGTTTAAGAAATGTCGGGCGGTGTACCGATGCGTAATGTTCGTATTCGGTCCACCTTGGGGATATACCCGGGTTACCAAAGAAACGCCCGTTGGAATGGCACGTGGCACACCGCTGTCCGAGCGTCAGTAGTAGGGAAAGGACTTTATATGTGGAAATATCATGTATATGCTACGTGTTGTTTGTGGATATATACTCAATTTTTTTAACTATTTTTTCCGTAATCTTCTTTCCACTGGACATTTTCCAATTATTTTATATCGCGGTATTATCGTGTCGTCGTGGATTAGCAACACTCTTCGTCCTTATACACTGAGCGAAACTGAGCAACACAGCAACTGTAGATTCCACTTCAAAACAAACGTGCCATATATTACATTTTCCGAGCTTTACTCATTGGTAGGCCATAGTCCTTTTGTTTGGCCGCACATCAAAAGAAAGCACTTACATTTTCTGGGCGCGTTTTGTAGTTTCCATTAGTAAAACTGGTGGGCGGGTAGAAAGTGACGTCAAAGACGACCCCAAGCGCACGTGCCCTCGCATAGCGAATATTATCTCTCCGTGAAAAGTCAATTGGCTGGAATTCAACGAGTGACACTCAACCACAAAGACATCACTCTGACTCCAATGAAGATGCCTACAGCCTCCTCGCTTGCTCGCATGTCAATTTTGTGAAATCATTGGGGAATTTCAAAATTGATGGACCTGCAAATTAAACAATTGGAGTCTTCACAGGCGCGGATCCAGAATTTTGAAAGTTATCGGAGAGTGTTGGGGGCTCCCTCTCCCCTGGATCCGCCCCTGCGTGATTCAGCTTTACTGCCTTGCTGATCGCATATTCAGTCAGGTTAGGTGATCAATATCATATGTAAACTATTGTAAACCAACGCGAACCATTGTAAACCAAGGTGAACCACTGAAACCAATGTAAACTATTGTAAACCAACGTGAACCATTGTGAACCAACGCGAACCATTGTAAACCAAGGTGAACCATTGTAAACCAAGGTGAACCATTGTAAACCAAGGTGAACCATTGTAAACCAACGTGAACCATCGTAAACCAAGGTGAACCACTGAAACCAATGTAAACTATTGTAAACCAACGTGAACCATTGTGAACCAACGCGAACCATTGTAAACCAAGGTGAACCATTGTAAACCAAGGTGAACCATTGTAAACCAACGTGAACCATTGTAAACCAACGTGAACCATTGTAAACCAAGGTAAACCACTGAAACAAATGTAAACTATTGTAAACCAACGTGAACCATTGTGAACCAACGCGAACCATTGTAAACCAAGGTGAACCATTGTAAACCAAGGTGAACCATTGTAAACCAACGTGAACCATTGTAAACCAACGTGAACCATTGTAAACCAACGTGAACCATTGTAAACCAACGTGAACCATTGTAAACCAACGTGAACCATTGTAAACCAACGTGAACCATTGTAAACCAACGTAAACCATTGTAAACCAAGGTGAACCATTGTAAACCAAGGTGAACCATTGTAAACCAACGTGAACCATTGTAAACCAACGTGAACCATTGTAAACCAAGGTGAACCATTGTAAACCAACGCAAACCATTGTAAACCAACGCGAACCATTGTAAACCAAGGTGAACCACTGTAAACCAACGTGAACCATTGTAAACCAACGTGAACCATTGTAAACCAACGTGAACCATTGTAAACCAAGGTGAACCACTGTAAACCAAGGTGAACCATTGTAAACCAACGCGAACCATTGTAAACCAAGGTGAACCATTGTAAACCAACGCAAACCATTGTAAACCAACGTGAACCATTGTAAAAAAAGGTGAACCATTGTAAACCAACGCAAACCATTGTAAACCAACGCGAATCATTGTAAACCAAGGCGAACCATTGTAAACCAACGCGAACGATTGTAAACCAACGTGAACCATTGTGAACCAACGCAAACCATTGTAAACCAACGCGAACGATTGTAAACCAACGCGAACCATTGTAAACCAACGTGAAACATTGTAAACCAAGGTGAACCATTGTAAACCAAGGTGAACCATTGTAAACGAACGCGAACCATTGTAAACCAAGGTGAACCATTGTAAACCAACGCGAACCATTGTAAACCAACGTGAACCATTGTAAACCAATGTGAACCACTGAAACCAACGTGAACCATTGTAAACCAAGGTGAACCATTGTAAACCAACGTGAACCATTGTAAACCAACGTGAACCATTGTAAACCAACGTGAACCATTGTAAACCAAGGTGAACCATTGTAAACCAACGTGAACCATTGTAAACCAACGTGAACCATTGTAAACCAACGTGAACCATTGTAAACCAACGCGAACCATTGTAAACCAAAGTGAACCATTGTAAACCAAGGTGAACCATTGTAAACCAACGCGAACCATTGTAAACCAACGTGAACTATTGTAAACCAACGTGAACCATTGTAAACCAACGCGAACCATTGTAAACCAACGCAAATCATTGTAAACCAAGGCAAACCATTGTAAACCAACGCGAACGATTGTAAACCAACGTGAACCATTGTGAACCAACGCAAACCATTGTAAACCAACGCGAATCATTGTAAACCAAGGCGAACCATTGTAAACCAACGCGAACCATTGTAAACCAACGTAAACCATTGTAAACCAACGCGAACCATTGTAAACCAACGTAAACCATTGTAAACCAACGTGAACCATTGTAAACCAACGTGAACCATTGTAAACCAACGCGAACCATTGTAAACCAACGTGAACCATTGTAAACCAACGCGAACCATTGTAAACCAACGTGAACCATTGTAAAACAAGGTGAACCATTGTAAACCAACGCGAACCATTGTAAACCAACGTGAACCATTGTAAACCAACGTGAACCATTGTAAACCAACGTGAACCATTGTAAACCAACGTGAACCATTGTAAACCAACGTGAACCATTGTAAACCAACGTGAACCATTGTAAACCAACGTGAACCATTGTAAACCAACGTGAACCATTGTAAACCAACGTGAACCATTGTAAACCAATGTGAACCTCTGAAACCAATGTAAACCATTGTAAACAAACGCGAGCCCATATAAACCAATGTGAAGCGTTCCGAATCAATATAAACCACTTAATAAATGGTCCTTTTATTGCCCGTAAGTGCCTAGCATCAATATTCCAGCCACCCTCTCCCCTCAACGCATGGACATGTGAATCATTTGCCTCAGGTCCTCCTCGCCAAATGATTCCACAACACTGTCTATGTATCCTTCGTCGCAAAAATATTCTAATTCCCTTTCGTAATTCTTTCCCTCGTCGCCCAAGCGCAATATGGATGTCCGATTGCACGACACTTCCAATCCGACTCTTCGACTTATGCAGTCCGTGTCTTGCCACCCTCACAAACAAGCCGAGCCTCCGCTGCCAGTACATTTACCCGAACTACAAAAAAACCACCCCAGAAGTTTTTGATGTTCCAACCAGAAATACAACCCTCAAGGGATCCTCCCCGCAGCCTACAGCCTGGCCTCCATGGCCCAAGACGTTCTCCCATTTCTGTGTCTGTCCTGCCGTGCCCATTGTAAAATAATTACTTGCTTTCGGAGCAATTCGTTTTCGGTCATAAATTCGGTCCGCGCCCAGGAGCGCCGCACACACGACGCCCTGAATGGAATAGATATTCGCTTCCCCCTTCTGCAAGTCATAGTGCATCACCAGACACAAACCTCCGGTCATCCAGCTATGCCATTATACATTGCCTCTTTGTGCACATGTGCCTCAGCTCCAGGGCATTAAATCTAAAGGTTCGTTTCCCTGCGTCTATTAATATTAGATATACATAAGCTATATTCGTATATCCTTACCAAAAAAAAGTGGTTGACTTCTTTATGTATCTATACGAGCTATGTCCGCGTTTTAATGCTGATGTTGCCCTCCCGTCGCTTCGTATCGAGTTGACGGGCCAATAACTCAGTCATGTCATCCAACAATGCACCCCAAACCGGCTCCTTGTTGTCCATGTAACCCATCAGCAAAATGGCAGCGTTGTAGTAGATGAAAATAACCACGATGTTCCCTCCTTTAAACATAGCTGCGCTTTAGTTGCATCCCAGCAACATTGAGCTCCACACTAAACCAGGCTCAGGTTTTGTGCTGTACGACTCCTGATAGCCTAACGGCACGAGGATCGGTGGTTCGCGCCCCGCTGTGGCCATGTCTATGTGGTCGCAGGATAGAAATCCCATGTCCTTCTTTGTAAAGAGTAGGGGTTTACCCCCGAGGACATGGCTCCCCTCTCCATTCCTTCTACCATTGCCGCGATATGACCAAAAGTGGTTAAAGCGTCCTGAATATGCAACCAACCATTTGCTGTACGAATGAACACTACGTCAACCGTCAATGTACTTTACTTCTGTGGGTATTGGGTGTTGGGGGGCAGGGTGTCATTCATCAAACATAATGGTAAATTTCCCAGGAGTACTAGGCCACAGCATCGGCATGATTAAAAAAAAACTCGACTAAAAAAAAAGACCGAAAGCGTAAGGCTTGCTATCTGTGTCCATCATTCCCCCAGGTCTCCGTGACACAAAAACAAAGGCAAGCCACGTCGATGGACAGGACAAAGAGAACGGGGAGAAGAAAAAGGCGCCGCGTACGCCACTGGCATCCCATGGTATCCCAGTCTTCATAGAACATAAAAAGAGGAGGAGGTAGAGGTGGGGAGGGGGGGGGGGGAGGGTGATAAGTCTTCATCGTCTAAACAATAAAAAGACGAAAGATGGGCGGGGGGGGGGGGCGTGGTGGGATAAGTTTCGAGCGAGATATTATTGACCGATTACACCAACAAACGGAATAGACAAACACAACTTACGCTCGGCCTTCATGGCCTGGATGTGTTTGTTGGCTAGCTGCACGGACAGCCAGATGGTGAAGGAGATCAGGGTGAAGATGGCGGCGACGAGGATCCAGTAGAGGCAGCAGAGTCCCCGGCTGCTCTCCTTCCGCTTGGGCAGGCGCTCCATCCACAGGAAGGCGCTGCCCTCCACGTCCTTGGCCGTAATGGGCAAGGGCTGGACGTCGGCCGCGCGTTTGGCGGCGATGGCGGCGCGCTGGGCTTCCTCGTCTTGCTCCTCATCCTCCTCGCTATCCTCTCTATCATCATCACCATCATCATTATCGTCATCATCATCATCATCCTCCTCCCCAGATCCGGACTCCAATCCCGATGGGTCGTCCGGATCTGCCTCGTTAAGGTGATCGTCATCGTCATGGTTACGGTCATGGTCCTCGACGGTGGCGGTCTGAGAGCGGCTCACCCCGAGGTGGAGCCGAGGGCGTAGGCCGAGCCCCAGGCGCTGCGGCTGCTGCTGCTGTTGCTGCTGCTGCTGCTGCTGCTGCTGCTGCTGCTGCTGTTGCTGCTGCTGCTGCTGCTGCTGTTGCTGCTGCTGCTGCTGTTGCTGCTGCTGCTGCTGTTGCTGCTGCTGCTGCTGCTGCTGTTTCTGCAGATGATGAGGATGGTTAGGATGGTGATGAAGCTGCTGCTGATGATGATGGGGATGGGGATGATGATGATGATGATGCTGGGGATGCTGGGCGCCTTGGGCGGGGCGGAGGCCGAGGTTACCGCTCCCCGATGCTATCCCCGTCTGCAGGGTGACCGCCCGTGTCTTGCTGACCCCGTTGGCACCTGCTCCGACGCCGCTGCCACCCCCGCCACCTTCACCCTCAGCGCTGTCTCCCTCCGCCAGAGTTAGCGGCTTCCGTAGACGAGCGGCAGGGGGCGTCAGCGTCGCCAATCCGTTGGGTTGGGGATTCGAATCCCTGAGAGGCTTCTGGGCTTCCATGCCCATGACGAGGCGTTCCTTGCCCTCGGCGGACAGTATGAGCGTGCCGACCCGGGGCGGTACGCGCGTCGGAGTCCGACCGTGCGGCCGACCCCCGGGGCCCTCGCTAGGTGGCGCCAAGAAGCACGGTGCCAAACCGGAAGTCTCCATGCTGGGCTAATCTTTGTTTCCTCGTCTAACTCGCCATGACTGCAACAAACAAGGCGGCACCGGCCCGCTGCTTGAGTCTATCGCACAGCCGCCGCCAACCGAACGGCCTATCTATCTTATCTATCCATTCAACCAGCTAGCCAGTCAGCCAGGGAACCAGTCAGCTATAGCCAAGCAATCGCTGTGCCGACAATCTCCCACTCTGACGCCGTAGGAAGGACGGACCAGCAGACGCCAGCCGCCTGCCGCCTGCCACCAGCCTCCCTCTCGCCCTACACACTCCGGCTGGTCGGCCAGCAGGGCACCGCCCCCTTCACTCCGCGGCCAGCCAGCAGGGCATCTTCCCCTCCTCTCCCGGGCCGGGCCGGACCGCACCCTCCCTCCCGTGGCGGGCGTTGAAGGCTGCCCGGCTGGGCGTCCGGAGCTGAGCGGAGAAGGAAAGAAAGTTCGGATCCTGACAGCGTCCTCAGGGCGACTCCAGGCCTTCAGAAAACACCGCCGCCACCGCTGCCACCGCTGCCACCGCCCGCCGTCGCCGCCAGCCGCCAGCCGCCACTTCGCCAGTGAGTCCCAAGCCCCACACGAAGCTCAGCAACGTGAATAATTCACCGCTTGGCTGTTTTACACACCTGCCGCTTGCATGGTGCTTGCTACGGGCCAAGTGGAGTCGACGGATCCCACGCAAGCACAGTCCACCAGCCAACTAACCAGCCGGCCAGCCTGCCAGGCACCCAACCAACCAGTCAGTCAGCCAGCCAGCCAGCCAGCGCCCAGGCAAGGGGTCCCAAGAACTTAGCGTCCCATCCGCAGCCGTTCAAGTGGCTGGGTGAATGGACTCCGGGGCTTGGGGTCCCGTTGGGCTGGCTGACTGCCCCCCCCCCCCCCCCTGCGGTGGCGATGTGCTGCTAGTGGTACCAATAGCGGCACCGTATCCTCACGCACCCCACCCCGAAACGCCGAAACGTCAAACTCAAAGTCAAACTTTCCCCCCTTGTCTTCGTCCACGGTGCTTCGTCGGTAGACGTCACACGTCAAATCGCCGGCATTGATTGGGTTGTGGCGACGTGGTGGTTCGTAGCAGCCAGACCTATACATAGACAGCTGGGGAGACCCACGGACAGACACACATACAGAGACTGAGGGGTCTGCCAAGGAGACCCTCAGACCCACAGACACACAGACATAGAATGAGGGGTCTGCTGGCGAATGAGGGGGTCTCGAATTCTAACGTTCTCCTTTCGCTCACCACATCAATGTCCTCTTCGGATCAGCCCCTCCTTGCCGGCAGGAGGGGGCGGGGGCGGGGGCGGAGGGTGGGAGGGGGGGGGGGGGCTGGGTTAGGGGGCCGGCGGCCCGGCTCACGCGTCCGCTGCCGCTGACAGACACCACCGGCCACAACACCGCCGACTACCGCGCCATCATTGATCGCATTGTGCGGCGAAAGTAGGGGATCCATCACACGTTGGTCCCTGCCCCCATCCTCCTCCCCCTACCACACCCTCCCTCTGTCTCTCTCTGGTTTCCGATCTCTTTCACCCTCGCGCCCTCTTGGTGCTCCCTCTCCCTGTCTCTGGCTGTATCTCCCCCTCCTCCTCCAACCATTCCCTCCCTCTCTCTCTCTGGTTTCCGATCTCTCTCACCCTCGCGCCCTCTTGGTTCTCCCTCTCCCTGTCTCTGGCTGTATCTCCCCCTCCTCCTCCTACCATACCCTCCCTCTGTCTCTCTCTGGTTTCCGATCTCTCTCACCCTCGCGCCCTCTTGGTTCTTCCCCTCCCTCTCTCTGGCTGTATCTCCCCATCCTCCTCCTACCATTCCCTCCCTCTGTCTCTCTCTCTGGTTTCCGATCTCTCTCACCCTCGCGCCCTCTTGGTTCTTCCCCTCCCTGTCTCTGGCTGTATCTCCCCCTCCTCCTCCTACCATTCCCTCCCTCTGTCTCTCTCTGGTTTCCGATCTCTCTCACCCTCGCGCCCTCTTGGTTCTTCCCCTCCCTGTCTTTGGCCGTATCTCCCTCCTCCCTTATCTCTCTCTCTACCCCCCTCAGGGGCGGATCTAGAACTTTGCCAAAGGGGAGGGGGGGGGTTGCTCTCTGAAAACTTGCGACCTGGGGGGGAGGTGCTCTCTGATGTTTGGAGAAGCCGACTTTAACAATGTATGTTCAGGTTCCCAAGGGGAGGGTTGCAACCCCCCTACGCCCCTCCCCCTGGATCCGCCCCTGCCCCCTGGCTCTCTCGCTGTCTCGCTTCCCCTCCACCTTCCTCTTTCCTGCCTTACACTGTCTCTCTCCCCGTCTCTCACTGCCCCCCCCCCTCTCATGTCTCCCTCCCCCCTACCTCTCGCTGATCTCCACCCTCCACCCCTCCCCTCCTTCTCGGTACCTATCCCGTCAGCTGCTGTTAGGCTGGCGTCCTGATCTCGGACGCTAAATGACACCGATGGCATTGCAAATCGCTTCACGCACTACTCAGACCACAGCGCCCTCGGACGAAGACATCCGCTGAGCGGTGGCTCCATCTAGCGGAACGCCACGTCGATCAATGAAATCATTTTGTTTTGCATTGCTCGGAGGAACTGGCGTTGACTGGTAGGAGACGGGCGGTGGTGGCGGGCGCGAACTGTTAACGGTGGGTGCAATGCCAAGCCAACTCAAGAAACGGGTGGAGCAAAAGCAAAACCAGTATCGCGGGATGCAAGGTCCTGACTGCGGGGGAACAGGGATGGGATGTGCAAGGAGAGGAAAGAAGGGGGGGGGGGGCGAAGTGAGATGGAGAGAGGGAGGAGGGAGGAGGGGGAATGGCGGGAGGGCGGACAGGTTTAAGGACGGTTTTAGCCTCACTTAGCGCCATAAGCTTGTCGATCAAACCTAAATCACAGATGTTCCGGCCTCCCACACCGGAAGTCAATTATATCGGACGAATAATTATCACGTGTCATAATAACGCCAGCGCCCTCTGACGGTCAAGTTACCATGATATCTTCAGCGAGGCTTACCAGACCATTTAAAGGTCAGCTTCCGGAATATTCGTAGAATTAGGTTAATATAAGGGGTCAAGAAGGGGTCAGGAAAAGGTAAGCAGAGCAATTATTCAAGTCATCCGGGTAGATGGGAAAATTTCGTGGCTCATAGTTTGGCACGTTTTAGTCACGAAATCTCTCATCAAATCATTACAAGGTCATCAATAAACGATCAAAGCCGTAATGTTCGCCCCAAGCGACGTAGATCCAGGTTCCCGTTTAACAATTGCAAAATATAGGCAGATGAAGGCTTTCTATAAATATTCAGATGAATTGGTATTTTTGAGAAAGTATTTTTGTAATGGATTTTCTCCCGCGTACGGCGCACCAGCTCTTCAAAGAGGAGCCCAAATTCACGTCACAAAACGTCGAATGATCGCCTGTATTTCTTGATGTTTCAAGGGCGTCATATTGGATAATGGTCAATATTTTTAATAGTGGGTTAATAGGTAATAAAATTAACGTGTATTCTAATTGATGGCGTAACATATTGGGATTAATATCTTTAAATTCTTCTCTTTGGACATAGGAGCTGAACTATAACTCACTTATGCGACGACCTCCACCTTGGATATTAAGGTATCACATCGAAAGTCTCCCTGGCATGGGGGAGGTAAAAGGATGACCGGGGGCGGGTGGAGGGGGGTAGGACGAAATATGGAGGGGCAAGGTTGGCCAAGGTTACCGGCGTCTCCCGGCAGAGTCCGCTGTGAACCCACCCCTGGCGGCCACAATTCGCACCAGGCCTGCGGCGTAATCATACATTGCGGGTTTCCTATAGGGGATGACCTTGAAGTCGGCCGTGGACGCAAAGAAACGCACGGGTCTTTGTGTTCCTTGCCTTCGCGACTACAATCACGACCGTTGCTAATCGTTATCACCTGCCTCTGTTACCTATGTTTGTATGCATGCCTTCCCCTTGCAAGAGCATAGTAAATAGCTTTGCCCTTCTGAAGGCGTACGCGAAAAGTGAACACCGAGCAGGCGAGGACTAGTCGGTCACTACTCATAGGATGGGGGTGATGGCGGGGGGGGGGGGGGGGAGCTGGGGTCGTTTCGGGGCCTTTGGCATCTCTCGCGGCATTGGCCTTTTGTGATCTGAACGCCTCGCGTGATCTGAACGTCTAGCGTGATCTGGACGTCTCGCGTGATCTGTACGTCTCACGTGATCTCCGCGATATATCGATCTCTATGATAATAGAACACTTTACTCATTGTTTGTGTTTCACGAAGCAGTTGAATTCGAACGAAAGGACCCATAGACCGATCCACATTCTGATATTAACGCCCACGCTTGTTCTTTTTCGTTAATTATGAGTATTTATTTTGACAACGATAGCTCATAGTATGTAGGTACAATTGATAATCACTCATTTCTGAAACTGAGAAGGAAGTGACATGCTGCTTTGTTTGTCCGACATAACGCACGTGGAAGACCTTTCTTCACCATATGATTGGATGAAAGCAACAGTGACGTCAGTGAATGATTAATGATTGACAGTCTACCATGAACCACTTCATACTCACGATCAAGGAAGAAGGACGTGGGCGGGGCTTAGTGTCGGAGTATGGATCGGCATATTGTTGTCGAAATCAGGGCTTAAGCGGAAGGTCAGTGACCGGCGAAAGGAGGGAGTGGCTAACGGTACCTCAGCGTGGTCACTAAAATGAGAACTTTAATTATTTATTTTCTTAACACAGCGAATGTCGCTAATGGCTGGAGATGGAGGGGAGAAGGTATCGCGGGGGAAGATCTGTGTGTGTTGGGGGGTGGGGGTGGGCGAGATAAGGGGTAATGGGGAGATTCCCCATAGCGAGGCACCGCCTGTGGATAGAAACACGCTGAGTCAGCAGACTGGAGAAGGTTTCATAATCCGCCTCTATCAGCCGGCTTTGTCTAACCAGCCTCAGGCGTGGATCTATATATTAAGAGAATCTTTATATTATTCCACATGATCCAGAAATTGGGAACTCCCCTGGGATCCAGGCAGCGGCGCTAGAGATTGAGACAACCCGGAGCCTGTTCCTCCCCATCCTCCCGTCCCCTCCCCTTCCTCCGATAATCCCCACCCCTCCTACCCCCACTCCTCACCATTAAGCGGTGCAAAAAAGTTGATAGTTTTTCCTTCGTCAGCGGGAGGAAAACGCTGCAGGTTTTGATGTGATGGCAGTGATAATCCCTGCCGATAGTCCCTGGCGATAACCCCTGCCGATAATCCCTGGCGATTTCCGTCTCTCGTACTGATCACATTGGCAGCGTGTTTATCATGTCCCACAAATCTTACAACCCCACCCCCTGCCTGTCACTCCCCCTACTCCTCCCTCCTCCCGCCTCCCCCCCCCCCCTCGCATCCATTTGCCGCCGGTAATTCCGTGGTTGGCCGCCAGGTGTCGCTCTGCCGTATGTAAACAACATTGGATCCTTCTCGCTCGAGGGTCCCTCTCTATATCCAGATCCGCTAGGCGGCGACACCTCCCCCCCCCCACCCTCCCTCCCGCACCACAAGTCCACCTATGGACCCACTCTCATCTCTCTGTTCCATCCCCCTCCCGCCCCACCAAACAACCCCGGGACCCACCCTCGTCAATCCCTCCCATCCACTCCCCCCTCCCTCACCACCAATCTACCCATGGCTCCACCCTCATGTATCCCATTCACCCCCATTCACTACCAATCCACCCCCTCACCACCAATCTACCCCAGGAACCCACTCGCATATATCCCCTCCACCCCCCACCCCCCTCACCACCTATCCACCCCGCTCCCTCACGACCTCTCCACCCAAGGAACTGACTCCCATCTGATCACCCCCCCCCCCTTCACTACCGATCCACCCGGGTACCCACCCTCACCTATCCCTTCCATCCGCCTCCATCATCACCTAACCACCCCACGAAATATCTCACCTACTGGAGTATTTTACCGCCCGACCATACACCCCCCCCCCCCCTACTTCACACACACATACCACCACATCCCCATGCCCTATTTTATACTATCCCCCTCCGTCATCCGCCATACCCCCCCCCCCGTCCCCATGCAATCATCGACTCCACCTACCCATAACCCTACCCCACAACATGAACCCATCCATCCCCAAGTACCCCAACCTATTTCCGCCCATGCACCCTCCCATCCCCATCCTCCCACGACCCTGTTGATTTGGCAGCTCAGCATGTTTACCAGCTAACCCAGGGAAGGTTCCCCTCCCTCCCTGCAGTACATAGACACCCACAGCACCACACGAATAATCCCATGTTGTGACACGGGTTTTCCAAAACGACGCTATTGCGGTTACATATATAGAATGGTTCAACTAATCGGATATTAGTCTAGAGACTAGGTTTGTAATATTCTCCAATCACCCTCCACAAAGGCGAAAGCGCCCCGCGGCGGGGACACAAGCCTGCACTCCGGCAAAAAGCATATCATATTCTATTTATTATAGTTTTTTTTATGAATCCGGCATCATTTGACATTATCCAATACTAGACTTCAACCACAATCGATAATTACCTGAGAGCCTAACGGCACGTGGGTCGGTGGTTCGAGCCCTGCTGTGGCCATGTCTGTGTGGTCGCAGGATAAAGATCCCATGTCTTTCTTCGTAAAGAGTAAGGGGTTACCCCCAGGGACATGGCTCCAGTCTCCCTTCCTTCACCCATTGACGCGATATGACCAAAAGCGGCTAAAGCGTCCTGAATATGCTACCGACCAACCAACAACACTAGGAACCTCACCCCTTCTCACGCCGTCCCTCCTCCTCCCCCGAGAAGTGTTATGCAGCGGGTTAGGTCTTTCGTTCTCTGGTACATCGGGCACACGTTTGTCACGTGTGTATCACTGGTAGACTGCAAGCAGGCCCAGAGCAGAACACGAAGAGAAGAGATTATGGGTAGGCAATAGCAGACCATGACAAACCATGGCAAACGACGGCAGACCATGGTCATACCATGGCAGACCATGGCCAACCATGAAGAACGATGGGCAAACCATAGCAAACCACGACAGACCGCGGATATACCATGACAGACCAAGACAGACCATGACAGACCAGGCTCCGACCATGGCAGACCATCGTCCGATCATGGAGGACAATGGTCAAACCATAGCAAACCATTGTCAGACCGTGAAGGACCATGAAAAACGACGGACAGACCATCGATAGATGATATCAGACCATGGCAGACCATGGACAGACCACGGTCGGACCAGGAGCCGACCACGGGCGGACCACCGGGATGCCAGGGACAGACAGTCCGCAGCAGACAGTGATTGTATTGATGTGACATTCGACCCTTCGCAGAATACCCAGTTAACCATCACCCGTTATGTGACGAGTGAAGCGAGAGGGACGAGGGTGGGGAGGGTCTGAGGGGGTGGGGAGCGGGGGCGGGGGAGGTGTAGTGGGGAGCATATAAAGTGGGAGTCAGAGGCGCTCGGGTGTCGCGGTGGCATGGGGTCACAGGGTTGAGCCGCCGAGCCACTACGTTAAGCTGGCTCCCTCCCCCCGCGCGGGGGTCAGACCCCAGGTGACCCCATGGCAACACCCGAGCCCATCCCCTCCCTTCCCAACCACACACCTCCCCTTACCCCTCCCTACGCCCACCCCTACGGCTCTCACCACCACCGCCATTCGTCTTTACTTTCTATATACCTCGCGTGAACCCCCCCCCCGCCCCTCCCCCCTCGTCTCATGCACCCCGCCACCTCCCTCCACCCGGCCACCCCCCCCCCTCCCCCTAGGTACAAAGGTGGGTTGATAGGGTCGCTCGACTGGCTGTCGAGATAAAGACCGCGGATGATTGGCCATAAAAGACGTCCCCTCCGCCATATCTGCGACCTCACTGCCACCGTAGTTAGCACCCCCCCCCCCCACCCCACCAAGGAAGAAAAAGGGCGGGGCTGGGGAGAGAGAGGGGACGTGGCGGGTAGGGCTTAACATGATTTATGCCGTGAAATGTTCCTATTACCTTTTTTATGACAATCCCAAAATTATTCAACTTACCCCACATTTTACTTGCTATATTTATCCTGGGTAAGGCGTATTAATTTGATTCATGCCGTAAAATGTGCCTATTCGTTTTCTGTTAAAAAAATTGCATTCTAACATATTACTATCCCAGAATAATTACCATATAAGTGAACTAGCTGCTCCCGTACTTTAGAGCGCACTCCTGACACACACACCCACCCACCCCCCTCTCACCCCTCCATCATAGTCTTATATGACGTCATCCACAGTCTCCATGGTGACCCCTCTCCCGGCGTCGAGAACGTTCACAATACACACCGCTGATCGCCATGGATACAACATCCATTTGGTTGTGGCCCCTTTCGGAGGGTTCGGTTTTTATGCCATTCCCTCAGTGACATTTGACATTGGGCGCCATATGATAAAGGTAGGGGAGGAGTTTTCTTTGACTAATTTCCGGCAATGATCCTGTCAAAGAAAACCAGATGCATCAGCTCCAAGATGGAGAACCAACCGTCCATCTCATATAGTTCGATATTTGAAGGGCCGAAGAGTATTCAAGAGATAAGCGAGCGGCCAAGGAGGTGGGGGGGTGGGGGGTTGACGTGGGGGGAGGTGGTGGAGGTTGATGTGGGGGAGGGGTGTGTGGAGGTTGACCTGGGGGAGGGGGAAGAGGGTGTGGAGGTTGACGTGAGGGGAAGGGGGAGGGGGAGGGGTGGATGGAGGGAGGTTTTAATCGGTCGCGGTGGCCCAGGATAACAGTGTTTAGCCGCTCCAGTCTGGGTTGTGACAGACAAACCGCTGGCGGAATCCAGAAGCAGACTGCAGTCTACGGTCCGCCAACCAGACGGAGTCGCCAGACACGTGGCGGCTCTGTTTCCGCTTCCTACTTCCGCCCCAATTTCCTCTCGCCCATCGACTCTGTGACATAATCTGCGAAAATGTCGTCTTCTAATTCTTATAACATAGATTTGCAACTCAGTACAAAAATCAGAGAACATATTCATAACGCATATGGAGATGATTTATAGTTGAGGAACAGAGGGTTTATGGTGTTTAGCCGTTGTGTTGGCCAAATTCGGCAAATGGGGCATATCGGGCGGCCACTGAGTGCGTGATCTGTCACTCTGATATCGAGCACCCTACCACTGAGGCTAGAAAGCCCACATCTTCTGTACGCCTGAGGCCAGATATCTGCGGTCAAAAGCCAATGATATCTTATGAGACGTATATTTAAAGAAAGGCGTAAAGAATTGTGCATCTTTATATCTAATATACTTTTATAATATCTTATTTGAAGAGGAAAATGAGGAATTTTATTGTGATATGCAATATTCCTTTACGATACCATACGAGACATTTATTTAAAGAATAAAAGGAAGGATTTAATTTTCATATAAAATATACCTTAACGATATTTTACGATATATTTATTTGATGAATAGTTCAAAAAGTATATTTAATGCCAATATACCTTAAGGATATCTTACGAGGCATTTATCTAAAGAATGGCCAGAAGAGTGTTCATATTCAATAGGGTGGTGGGAGTGATGGTTTAAGACCGGTTTGAGCCCTGGCTGTCTGCAGAACCACAGTACATGGCGGTGGCACCCTAGGTGTTGGCGACCAACCTTATTGCTTGGCATTAATTTATCACCCGATCTTTATGTGATAAAATTTGTAATTAGAAAACAGCGCAGTTGCTTTTTTTCTTCAGGGCTGGTGTCCCCGCCATCAGCGTCTTCAAGCCCCACGCAATATTGCGTAATGTCTATAGGAACGCAGCCAAGTGACCTTTTGTTCCTTATCCGCCATCATTGCGTCCCGGGATTGTGTCATCAGCGAGCCGTCTGGAACTGATAGATCTCATCCTGGATAAACCGGCATTACCGGGGTGATGTATCGGGATATAGCGGGATGTACCGGAATGTACCGGGATGATGTACCGGGATGATGTACCGGGTATGTCCCGGGGATGTACCCGGATGTATCGGGATGATGTATCGGAATGTAAATGGATGATGTATCGGGATGTACCGGGATGTACCAGGATGTACCGGGATGTACCGGGATGTGCTAGAATGTACCGGAATGTACCGGGGATGTACCGTAATATACTGGAATGTATCGGCTTGCACCGGAATGTACCGGGATGTACCGAGATGTACCGGATGTACCAGAATGTGCCGGGATGTACCAGGATGTACCGGCATGTACTGGGATGTACCGGAATGTACCAGGGTGTACCGGAATGTACCGGATAGTACAGAAACGTACCGGGATGTACCGCGATGTACAAGGGGGACCAAGGATCTCTGGGTAGTGTTTCACTAAAAAAAATTACGAGTTTGTAACCCTATCTTTTACATGCTAAGTTAACGACTGGTGGTAAGTTTACGAGCAACGGAAAGTAGTGTTTTAAAGCAATTATTAATGTGCGGACATCTTTGCAGCGAATTTATTTTTGTTAATGCGAGCACTATACATACAAGATCTTCTTCGGCCCAGTGCTAAAATAATGAAAAATGTATAAGCCAAATAGACAAGATATTGATAAAATGACCACTGGATCTATGGACACCCTCCCCCCTCTCCTTTTTCAGCCCTTAGTACGGCGACAGGCCCCTGCTATAGGTCATGATGAGAATGGGGCAACTGCAGACAAGTGTCAATACATCACCAGAATCCGACAAAACACTAAAGTAGTCCTTCCCCACGAGGCTCTTAACGTCCTGACGCCCGCTGCCTCCGTTCTCAACAGCCTGGCCAAGTAGGGCTGATTTACGACGGCGGGTACGGAGTCCCACTGGTGCCGTTGAGGTTGGGAACAACAGTATTGAAATGATAACAGCCAGAGGATTGACTGGTAACGGCCACATGGAATATGAAGCTGACGATAAATGTCTCTTTTTCAAAAAGAATGATGTATTACAATTTGATTGGTCGCCGGAATGGGGCTGAATATTCAGACTCATTAATAATAATTAATTTAATTAATTAAATAAATAATTAGTAAGTAATTAGAAGTACTTAATACAAGATTTGGACCACGTGATGCGATTTTTATTTAGTCAGCAATCATCTTCGTTTTTCGTTGGGAATAACACTAAATGAGGTTTAATATGGTTATAGCTACGTTATAGGTTTTAGGAATTGAGGCAGATTAAGACAACGGGACTCCATCAAGACCAGACTGCGGCTTTTAATTAGTAGGAGATGCATTAGTTTTGACAGTGCTATCACATATAACGTTTGTATCTAAATCCCTCTCACAAACTATTGGTTCAAAACTTCTTCAAGCTACAACAATTAATTTCCCATTCTACCATTATTTGATCGAAGTCGAATTGACAAAAAATATATCGCATATATGCACTCGCTTTCAGGCGAATAAACGTTTTACACGCTTACCAGGGAAATCCTTGTTTTGAATGCATTTTTGACGGCAGAGGATCGTTTTCTTTAGTGTGAGAATGAGCGTCGAGAGAGCCAAGAAGAGAGACATTGTGCATTTGGCAGCATAGTAGCATCTGTGGAGTAAAATCAGAACTATATATGGCCCAATGTAACATGTTACTTGTACACTCTCGATCTTACTACGGTTTGCAAAATTATACATTTTATACTAAAAGACGCATCATTTAACCAGGTCCAAAGGTCTACTGAATGAGGATGTGACATGGGTCTATATTGCTGTACTAGTATAATTATTATTATTGCACTGTTATCATGAGAAGGGTCCCGTCATAAAAATGGTCATGCCCCACTGTGGGCCTGCCATAGATATTGATTCTATGTACTACCATCCACATTTCTTTAGTTACTCATAGACCTGCTAGACCTGGGGTGGTGGGGATCCATATAAGATACGATGTTATGTAAGCCGGAATAGGGGCCCCGATGTAGGCATGAATCAGGTCACAGCTGCCTCCCAAACAAAGCATTGTTTATATACCCCAATGCAGAAAAATAGTCCCAATGGTATTCGCCAACACAGTTTTCCAGAAGAAACAATATCTGCGGTGGCGTGTTGGAAATCAATCACATTTCTCTCGAGAGGAAAGTTTCTTCGGTGCCTGGGGGTTACGCGCGATATTTCCAAAATGGAATAGTTTGTATCTGCGGAGCTGTCCCTCACCGCAACCGGAAGTAACGGCGCCTCACTCTCTCACATGTGTCTTGTTTTTGTCTGATTCCCTACATTCAAACTAAAAGCCTTCTGCTTTGATTAAAGACCCCTCAAGTTCCCAAATCTCGCGCGATCTGACGGGAACATCGGTCAAAGAACACACCCGCTGTGTAACATGTAGGGCGCGGATTTTCTTTGCTACGGTGACTTGGGAAGAAATCGGAGAAAAAAGGTTCCTTTATGACTGACGCCTTGCTCCGTTAGGGGGAGCTGGGGGCAGGAAGGGTCCACCACCATCCCGCCCCCACCTCCCTCCCTTCACAAACCCCACCACTCACATACACGCACGAAAACGCAGTATCTGATTAGATCGCGTCCAGATTCATGAGTATACTCAGACTGGTTGTCACATCCCGCGGATAAGGGGCAAAATAAAGGAGACTACAAACAGGGAAGCTTGTGTGTTGTTTCCCTCCGTTCTTTGGAGTGAAGTGGGAGAACGGTTGCACACCATCAATGGCCGTAAAAACCTTATCCGAATCAACGGCTATCGGAAAACTGCTGGCGACAACGATACATGTCGATGGACATGGAATATAAAATTGCTTTTCAATGTTGCTCCCACGGCGGATGGGGGGAGAGAGAGCGAGAGAGAAGGAGGGTGGTAAATTGTGGATGGTAAATTATGGGGAGTAATATAACTAAGACGAAGTAGCAACTTCTTGTGGTTGTTTCCTTTTCGTTCCAGTCCATTATGTAGTAACCGCATTTGTGGCATTACTGCCATCTGATTCCATCGTTATATTACCGTACCTGATCTGTTATAATACATGTACTTGGTTCATAATGTTCGCATCGGGTCAGTTATACAGTTCGGCAAGCACTGATTGATAAGATCAACAAGTTGGCATGACGTATACAATAACGTATTATGCACCAATAAATTGGGGATTTTGTTTTTTACACAACCTGTATGTCTCCAGTTCCGAAACCAAATATATATTCACTAATTCACTGGACATATACCAGACGTCATTCATATGACGCTTCATAGGACATGCGTATTTCACTTCATCTGCGACATTGTTTATCGACGACATGCATTATTTCGACGTTTACTTCACACCTATCGCAAAACTCCTTCAATAACTGCGCATATCACAATGCTGCACGTCATTCAGTGCATGTATTGTCTAATATGACTATATCCTGTAAAGCGCTGTTGTGCTGTAATGCGCGGTGGTATGTAGGCCCCGGGAGGCGGCAGAACCGTCATTGCGCGTTCATACGGGGCGCTCATGTCGTGTAGAACTACCATGCTATATGACTCTATATGTGTACAGGGGCCGAGATGACAGGGACGGAGGGACGTCAATGATTTGTATTGTTCTTCTCCCCGCCGGTCCCTTGATTGCTGTTATGAAGGCTTTGCGAGGTGAGTGTCAGCCACAGGGGAGAAGCCTGCCACCGTGTAAAGGTCATAGCGACCCAAGAACTGCCAGGGTGTGGATGTGGTAACAATTCCCATCGTGACAGATACGTCTTGTCTGAATTTTATTGTATACACGGCGTTCGGGAGCCAAACCCTCGACTCTCGAGGGTCATATGAAAGACCCTGAGAGCCAGACGCGTGATGTATCCACCGAATATAGGACCCACATAGCTATCAACAGCCGTCAGATGGAAAGGGGCTCGGGGCGGAGGAGGGTGGGGGCGGGGGTGGGGGGTGGGGGGCGGGAGTGCTTGGCGGGTAGAGGGCAAAACGGGTGTTTGCTGGGCCAGACTTGGATGATGTAAACATGCCAACAATTTAATGTTCATACTCGTCCTCTGCTATGGTACCCCTGGCTTTCCGGGTCCAACGGTTGGGCGGCAATAATCTGTTTGGTGGTACAACCTCTGGGTAAGCGATGGTCTGTCCGATTACAACTAGATCCAGTCAGCGTGGTATGTGTGGTCGGTTTTCACTCATCCTTTGCCTTTTCGTTCACAATGCGTCAGAGCTGTGTCTGTGTTTGTGACGTCATGTATACGATACAAATAGTCCCAACGTGGTGCATCTGACGTGAAGCAGTGTGCGGGAAAGGAAAAGGAACCGCATGGCCCGATGCCTTAAGCTGAAGGCCTTTCATAACACCACCATTACTCCTTTTCCTAAAGCTTTTACTACCCTCAGGTTTTATTCATCCATAGAGTACAAACATTTTCATTAATCCCATAGATGAAAAACATTATTATCAATTCCTTTGATTATTAACCTTTTTTCGATTCCAGAGAAAAAAACAGTTCCTCAATTCTATAGAATAAGACACATTTTCATCACTCCCGTAGATTAGAAAACATATATATAAAACACTCACTACCCTCAGTGATTAATCCTATATAATAAAAATATAGGGCTAAAAACCTGTCAGGTAAATTCATTGTCTAGTATATGTACCTTTCGTTACCCATCAGACTGAAATTGATGCCTGTCACCCTTGAAACTGATGCCTATCGACTCCTCTGGAACCCGATGTATAAGCTGAGGAATGATATACCTCAAAATCTGTGGTTGAAGGTTGGCGTGGTGTCTGACTAACTTACTAGTTCCCTTTCAACAAATTTTGTTACGGCATCTTAGTCAACGTCACTCCTTAGTCGCTATACACATTGACAAACATATCGTTATTTCCGACATGTTCAAGTCACGGTAAAACATTTTATCAATGTTGTCACCCCCCAGCACCTCACCCTGCCCACCCCCTCTATCCAACAGTTATCTCTGACATTTCGAAAGCAGAGGGAAACATTCATCCTTGCTCTCATTCACATTCCATTACCCCCCCCCCCCCCCGCCTCGTCCTCGCCCATCATGGCAAGATTCCCGTAAAATGAATTGAACGGTAATCCCAACCCACGTTATTCCCTGAAGTCCGTTTGCGGAAGCGACAGGAATGGCGAAGGAGAGAAGAAAACTGCACGGTGGGGGAGGGACCAGGGGGACGGGGTGGATTGAGGGGGTGGTAGGAAGAAATGGGGGTGGATGGTACTTCATTCCGCCCATGCGCCAACGTCTCCCCTCAGCGGCCAT
>OZ025249.1:38439173-38505718 GCA_964019135.1 Arenicola marina | reverse complement strand
AATCTCTTGTGAACCCGTACATAGAGGAGGGTGCAGTAATTGTACGACGGCTTGCTTCAAGTTGACCTCGAAAATTCTTTTGGATTAATCATTTCTTCGTATTTTCCCTTGTTACACATTTTTTTAGAATCGCTCATGAAATATTCACGTGGAAATCTTATAACAAATATTTGATATCTGATAGCTATCGTACCAGGTGTTATGGATGCACAAAATAATTTAATATGTAAGCAATCACTTGGAATGTTGTTTTATTGTTTTAATGACCCATATACCTCGCTTGTATATAAAGCCATGGGCTGCTTTAACACAAGACATGAACCTGACGATTTTGACTACTACATATATGGCAAACGTCTGTAAAAAAACAACGAGGAAAGTAGGTGCAAGATTCAAATAGCAATACGTACTATTTGTAATCTCTGACAAATTAAAATAATTTGTTTGGCGAGCCCGGCGAAACTATTCGCTTTGTATGTGTAGGGTGTGGACGGGTGAGGATTTCGAGGGAAGGGGGTGGATGGCAGCAGAATCGGGCTTGGGCATGTATGGGGTGGAGTTGGACTAGTGGGGAGGAAGGGGAGCGATGCAAGGGTGAGGTTGTAGGGGCGGGGGGGGCTGGGGGGTGGGGGTGGCGATGTAATGGGAGGGCTGGATGGGTGGGGATGTACTAGGAGGGCTGGGTGGGTGGGGATGTAGTAGGAGGGCTGAGTGGGTGGGGATGTAGTAGGAGGGCTGGGTGGGTGGGGATGTAGTAGGAGGGCTGGGTGGGTGGGGATGTAGTAGGAGGGCTGGGTGGGTGGGGATGTAGTGGGAGGGCTGGGTGAGTGGGGATGTAGTGGGAGGGCTGGGTGGGTGGGGATGTAGTGGGAGGGCTGGATGGGTGGGGATGTAGTAGGAGGGCTGGGTGAGTGGGGATGTAGTGGGAGGGCTGGATGGGTGGGGATGTAGTAGGAGGGCTGGGTGAGTGGGGATGTAGTGGGAGGGCTGGGTGGGTGGGGATGTAGTAGGAGGGCTGAGTGGGTGGGAATGTAGTGGGAGGGCTGGGTGGGTGGGGATGTAGTAGGAGGGCTGGGTGGGTGGGGATGTAGTAGGAGGGCTGGATGGGTGGGGATGTAGTGGGAGGGCTGGGTGGGTGGGGATGTAGTAGGAGGGCTGGGTGAGTGGGGATGTAGTGGGAGGGCTGGATGGGTGGGGATGTAGTAGGAGGGCTGGATGGGTGGGGATGTAGTGGGAGGGCTGGATGGGTGGGGATGTAGTAGGAGGGCTGGGTGAGTGGGGATGTAGTGGGAGGGCTGGATGGGTGGGGATGTAGTAGGAGGGCTGGGTGGGTGGGGATGTAGTAGGAGGGCTGAGTGGATGGGGATGTAGTAGGAGGGCTGGGTGGGTGGGGGTGTAGTGGGAGGGCTGGGTGGGTGGGGATGTAGTAGGAGGGCTGGGTGGGTGGGGGTGTAGTGGGAGGGCTGGGTGGGTGGGGGTGTAGTGGGAGGGCTGGGTGGGTGGGGATGTAGTAGGAGGGCTGGGTGGGTGGGGATGTAGTAGGAGGGCTGGGTGGGTGGGGATGTAGTAGGAGGGCTGAGTGGGTGGGGATGTAGTAGGAGGGCTGGGTGGGTGGGGATGTAGTAGGAGGGCTGAGTGGGTGGGGATGTAGTAGGAGGGCTGGGTGGGTGGGGATGTAGTAGGAGGGCTGGGTGGGTGGGGATGTAGTAGGAGGGCTGGGTGGGTGGGGATGTAGTAGGAGGGCTGAGTGGGTGGGGATGTAGTGGGAGGGCTGGGTGAGTGGGGGTGTAGTGGGAGGGCTGGGTGGGTGGGGATCGGGGGCTGCATGGTTCGTCGGTTGACGGGAGAAGGTGGGGTGTACCGGGGAGTGGGGTGGTTGGGAGGACGGGTGCAGATGCATGGGTGGCATACATGCGCCGGGTAACATAGCAGAAGCGGTTCGGCTTGAAGGCTGGAGCGGCCGAGACCAATCACCCTCTAGGGAATCTAGGCACTGCTGCGGCGACATTTAGCGTAACTCAGTATATCAGGTGAACACCACCAAGAGCAGCAACAGCAAGCTAGCCAACCCACTATTAGCATCTAGCTTGCCAACCCACCAGCAGCCGCTTGCTATATAGCTAACCCAGCAGCAGCAACAGCAAGCTAGCCCACCAGCGGCTACCCAAGGTCGCTGCCCAGTCTACAATGAAATTGCCACTGGACAAAACAGACGATAAATAAGGGTACCGATAAGCGATCTGTCCGGTCTCCGGTGACCACCCCGGTATGGCTGTCAATGGAGCTCTTTTCTTGGCCCTGGGTGCTTTAAGGGCTTATGTCGGTGGCCGTATCGGCTGGTCTGCTCGGAATATAATTTGGATGTTTCCCAATGTTGTTCGCCAATGTTGTGCAAAAACGACATACTTGAGCATGGTAATCTGGGTGAGTAATAACATGGATGAAACATACTTGCCCCAGATGCGGGACGCCAGGTTTCGAACCTATTACCGGTTGGGCCTGCAGCTCAGCGCTCGTCCAAAGCAGGCTCCCTTGGTCTATCCGGAGCGGGTCACCTTGTCTCAAATCCATTGGCGACATATCTCCCAGTCCCTCAATATAAATAATTTTATCAGCGATATCAATATTTATATCATAAAAGGCTGTTATATGAGAGTTGGAGGGTCATGTTGCTTTCAAAACAAATAGTCCTAACCGAATTGATGGCTATAGATCTAGCAAATTTCCACCTTCTGAATACTACGCTATGCGGCAAAGAAATTGGTGTTTTTGAATATGATATAAATGGCTTTCCATTGACCTACTTCCAAATATGTTCTGGCTCAGCCGGTAGGTGGCAATGGGGCCTGCGAAGCGCCACCACGCGATGGATTCGTTGCACACCGCCTAAAACATATTCATACTGTAGCATGGAATGATGTAATTTGCGCAATTGATGTCACGAACCGCTCATTCATTAAAAGACGAATTGTGACGAAGGACCATTGATATATATACTTTCAATGGGCGCAGCCGCCGTAGCCACACGGCCAAAGGCCGAGAGGTTGCGGCTTCAAACCCAACGTGGAGGTGTCTGGGACTGTTTCATCTGTTCATCTCGTTGCCCCTGGCGACCACCACCCGGTGTATCCCATGTGCGCCCAAGGCTTCAAGCCATCACTTATGACACCAAAAATACAAAAGACAGAAGCGATTCACATTTGCGGATGTCTCATTTTTCTGCTTCGAGATAACGTTTGCTCCACCACGTATATACCCAGGAGGTCTGCCCCGCTCCGGCGATCGCTTTACCCTACCCCAGCCCCATTCTTCAGCCCCCCCCCCCCCGCGCCCCCATCCCTAATCTCCACGCCCTCAACCTTTTCCGTCCTCGCCGCCCCTCTCCCTGTCCCCCATTCGCGCCACCGGCTGGCCAGGTCACCCCCCTCAGGAAGTGACCGGGGCCTGCGGGAAGGGCAAGTAAGCCTGTCACGGACCCGAGATCGGCAGACAATACACGTACAACAGCGGTCTGAGCGGAATTTATTGTTTTTATTTGTTTTAAACGGCCATGGCCCACGCTATCTTAGATGTTGATTCTCAGGACCACCATCACCCATTTATTTAGTTATTCATAGACCTGCTTTCGTTGTAATTTTACCGGCCATATATCCTGAAGGGGTTAAGCGCCCCATGCTGGAAGTGACATGTTTATGCAAAATGATGTCAGATACGATGCTATGTAAGCCCAATAGGGGCCCCGATGTAGGCTTGAATCAGGTCGCAGCTGCCTCCTCAGCAAAGCATTTTTTTAATTAATCCCAATGGTATTCTCCAACATAATTTCCCCGACGGAACAATATCTGCGGTGGCGTGTTGGAAATCAATCACATTTCACTCCGCTCACTCAGTTTCCATCCGCGGAGCTGTCCCTCACAGGAAGTAACGGCACCTCACTCTCTCACGGGTGCCTTGTTTTTGTCTGATTCCCTACATTCAAACTAAAAGCTCTCTGCTCTGATTAAAGACCCCTCAAATTCCTAAATCTCGCGCGATCTGACGGGAACATCGGTCAAAGAACCCTCTCGCTGTGTAGCATGCAGGGCGCGGTTTTCTATGTAACTGTGACGTGGGAAGAACTCGAATGGTAACTAGTTCCTTTATGACTAACGCCTTGCTCCGTTAGGGGGAGCTGCGGGCAGAAGGGTCCACCCCCCCCCCCACTTCCCCCAACAAACCCCAACACCCACACATCCACCCACGAAAAACGCGGCATCTGATTTGATCGCGTCCAGATTCATGAATATACTCAGACCGGTTGTCACATCCCGCGGATAAGGAGCAAATTAAAGGAGACTATAAGAAGGGAAGCTTGTGCATTGTTTCCTCCGTTCTGTGTGAATTAAAAGTGGGAGAACGGTAGCACACAATGTATGACCGTAAAAGCATATCCGATTCAACGGTTATCGGAAAACTGCTTGCCGCAACGATACATTTCGATAGACATGGAATATAACATTGTTTTGCAATGTTGCTAGCACTGCGATGGTAGGAAGGGAGAAGGGGGAGGTGTGTGTAAATTATTGGGGTCAATAAAACTAAGACATTTAGCAACTTCCTTATGATTGTTTCCTTTCCGTTCCAGTCCGTTATGTAGTAACCGCTGTGGCATTTACTGCCATCTGATTTCTTCGTTATATTACCATAACTGATCTGTTATAATACATGTACTTGGTTCATAATGTTCGCTTCCGTTCAGTTATATAGTTCGGCAAGCACTGATTGATAAGGTCAACAATTTGAGTCACAGCTTTAAAGGGGAAAGTGATAACTGCAAACGTATTATGCACCAATAAAGTGGTGGTTTTGTTTTTACACAAACTGTATGTCTCCAGTATCCAAACATAGATTCACTTGTTCACTCGACATATACCAGACGTCATTCTTATCACACGTCATAGGACATGCGTATTTCACTTCATCTGCGTCATTCTTTAACGACGATTTGTGTTATTTCGACGTTTACTTATCGCAAAACTCGTTCAATAACTGCGCACATCACAATGATACACGTCATTCAGTTCATGTGTTCAGTGCAGTCGCCATTCCCTCACACTCAACAGGCCATGGAGCGCTCATCTCAAGCGGGTTTATTCTTCGCTCAGTGATCCACTTCCTGGAACATCTGAGACGAGGACGTTCATTGAATCAGTTGTACGTAAAAACAAAGATCTTTCAGGCTTTCATCGATAAACTTGTTTTCAGGATGAACCAAGAAGATATTTCCTTATCTCAATGACCTTGTCGTTCTGCTGGTAGAAATCAAAAACGTGTGTGTGGGTGTGGACGTCGGTTGGCGAGCAGGGGGCTGAGGTAGGTCGGGTGACTGATATTGCGATGGGACTGTGTGAGTGAAGCAAATTGAAATGGCGGCGAGCTCCTCATTGCGGTAACGCGGCGATAGAGGTAGAGGGTCGGGGGGTGGGGGGGGGAGCTGGGGGTAGAGACTAACCTTAATTAAAATCTTCCAAACCCCTCATCCCCCCAAGCACATACACACACCTGCCCCTAATCTTCAGATTGACATTGGCTATCTTACTTGTAAAGAATCCATGAAATGTAACAGAGAAAGTCAGCTTTAATGCTACGTAGGGGCAGATACAGCTAAGACTACTAAGATTTTTGCATCAGAGTAATGAAGCTTAGTGGTTTATTTTCCCTGGGTCCACGTCTTTCTCCAGATTCACCATTTCGTGAATTGTGAATGATTCCTTATATTCTCCACTTTCCTTGAAGTCCTCATTATTCCCCATACTCTTCCATGTTGGTCCTCAATATGCTTCATTCATCAGCTTGATCAATACAGACCCCCTATTTATTACCGATGGGCTTCGGGGAAGGCAGCCAGATATATTTGACGTTGGCATTAACGCCGCTTGTTCCTGTACCATAGAGAGGCATATTGCCCCTATTATCATCCACCACTTCCATCGATCATATAATACGGACTGTGGCCGAAGAGCCTCAAGGAGGTATACTTTGCTCTTGATCTAATCCTATCCCTTGAAAGATATAACATACACCGCCAGCCCCAGGGGACAAATCGTTAGGTTGACCTCGTGGCTTAGTGAGTCGCTTGTCCGTCTATGTTGAAGTGTGCTCTGTTAGGCCAGTCGAAGTGGCCGGTGCATGGTGATTGTATATGATTGTGGTTCCAGACGCGGTGGTCAGTTTCTCCCGCCATCTTATACGACTTGATTGTTACTTGGGATAGCGATATGTAGTCATTTTGGTGTTGTATGCCACGTTTGTGCACATGAAAGCTAAATTGAGGCCCGAAACCTCCCGTTTTGTGTTGGGTTTGTATGAAACTTGCCCCACGTGTAGGCGCCGGGCATCCTTCCCGGTAGCCATGGTACATGCCTCTAACCACGCCCGTAAACGGAGCAAGGTTGAGAGCCATGCCGCTCACCAGGCCTAAAAGTAGAAATCGCGGACCGGTGGCTCAAGTTGAAGGTCGTAACAGTATAAATATCCAGCGCCTACCCGTCAAGTTACTCCATTCGGTTCCTGAAGCTTTTATGACTTTCGTCGGACAGTCATTTCTTTGGTCGCTAGTGCATTTTCTTGTAATCCGGGCGATTTGTGTCCTCTCTCGCTTCGTTTTCCATGCTCCGCCGCTCGCCGGAAGTAAACAAACTTAGCTTGAGCACTCGCTGCCAGGCGACGTTTGCTGACGTCCGGCGAATGGCGGAGCATTGGAAACGAAGCGAGGTGACAAAAATCGCCCGGATTACAAGAAAATACACTACTAACCAAAGAAATGAGTGTCCGACGAAAGTCATAAGAGCTTCAGCAACATAGTGGAGCACATTGACGGGTAGGCACTGCATATTTATTCTGTAAGAACTTTTAACTTGAGCCACCGGTTCGCGATTTCTAATTTTAGGCCTGGTGAGCGGCATGGCTCTCACCCTTGCTCCGTTTACGGGTGTGGCCAGAGAGGCATGTACCAGGGCTACCTTCCCGGGACCTGTTCATCTGCAGCTCAGCCCACTAAGCGGGATGACGCAAACATGGAATGAGACATGGCAACATCGACATTTCGGATACAAAGCGAATAAAACAGTCTTAGCCAGGTGTAAATAAAGGTTGGTTGGTTATTCAGGACGCTTTAACCGCATTTGGTCATATCGCGTCAATGGGAGAAGGAAGGGAGTGTGGAGCCATGTCTCCGGGGGTAACCTTTACGAAGAAAGTCATGGGATCTTTATCCTGCGACCACACAGACATGGCCACAGCAGGGCTCGAACCATCGATCCACGTGCCGTTAGGCTCTCAGGTAGCCAGAGAGCTCAATGCGAGCGCTCTAGCCCACTGAGCTATCGCGCCGGCCCCAGGTGTAAATAAAGAACCCGAAGTATAATGTGAGGCTTGGTTTGCGTCATAAGCGTTCGCGTGTGTCCACCTTTGCTGTTCCCTTTTCTAAGCGGCACTTTAGTCACTCTTCAGTGGCTATACACATTGACACACATACTGGTATTTTAAGACATTTAGAAACCAGGGAAAATATTTATCCACCACCCAACCCCAGCCCAGCCCGCAACATCCCCGTCCACCCAACAGTAATTTCTGACATTTTGATACGAAGAGGGAACATTCATCCTTGCTCTCATTCACATTCCATTGACCCATTCCCTACTTTCACCACCCCCCCCCCCCCACACACCTACTCCATCCTCCTCAGCCGGAGCGGTCATACGAAGTCCATAACAAGGTTACAGGACGTCCTCCTCCTCAGCCGGAGCGGTCATACGAAGTCCATAACAAGGTTACAGGACGTTGCCGTTGAAGGTCGCTGGATCTGTATTCTTTATACATACAGCCAACCGTGTCAAATTGGTTCAGTGGAGTGACCGGCAGGCAAGCAACCAGGCAGCCAGGCAGCAGGGCAGCCGGGTAGAGGAGAACACCCAAAGACGTCATATCACATGGTCACATGGCAATGTTCCAGTGTTGAACGGTCATCGCAACCAACGTGATTCCCTGACGTCCGTCTGCGGAAGTAGCAGGAATGGCGAGTGAGAAAACTGCACCGTGGGGGAGGGACCGGGGGTGACGGGGTGGCTTGAGGGGGTGGTAGGAAGAAATGGGGGTGGATGGTACTTCATTCCGCCCATGCGCCAACGTCACTCAGCGTCCATACAATAAATGCCAAGGGACTTTACGGGGTTTAAAAACACACAGGTTTGTGCGTTCACGGCATTAAAAGTAGAATTGATGTGAGTCTCGCTATATCTCCACGACCCCTGAGATCGCAGACACGCCTCGGCCTGCCAGTCACATTCTATTTTTAGCCTCAGCATGGCTGCTCGCCACCCGTTTTCATATTGCCCAAGCACGACAAAAATTACCACATATATGTCATTACGTAATGGATATAAATGCCTGGCATTAGGAACCTTTATTTTGTATTCTTCGTCGTGGTTCCCTAGACATGTCAATGGCCATGGCGGTGACAAAATACGGCCGAATAGTCGCTCGCTGTAAATCACGCGTAACTTCGAGTGATGCATCTCGTTCGCACAAAGAAGGCTCGTGAATTATGGCCAATTATGCCAAATTATGCCAACCCTCTCATATTGATGCGATAACGTCACGTCTTAGGCGATTGTGCCAACTTTGGTAAAGGAAAGTAATCGCTTCGAATAAAATGTGAACTGGGGTGATTAGAATCCAGATGTTCCAGGTCTTTAAGGAAATTAGACATGTTAAAACCAAGACGGCCAATTGCAAAGAAAAGAAGAGTATTGGCATGTTTGCAGCAAGTCATACACTAACTATATCAACTCATGCAACACTACTGATACTATAGTTTTTAAAGAACAACCACTGAAAAATCACTTTCATGCTTTCACTACGCTTCCAAGCAAATTGACTGGCATGCCATATTCCCGTAAATAGTGCTAATGTCTAGCTTACGCAATGTCATCGGTCAGAAACGCTCGACCCTATTAAATCTCTCTTAAAACCGGACAAAGAGGAGGAAGCAGTAATTGTACGACGGCTTGCTTCAAGTTGTCCTCGAAAATTCTTTTGGATTAATCATTTCGTCTTATTTTCCCTTGTCACGAAAAAAACCTTTGTTTGGAATCGCTCATGAATTATTCACGTTAAATTTTTATAACATATATTTATAGATATCGTTCCCGGTGTTATCGATGCACAAAGTGATCAATATATAAGCAATCACTTGGAATGTTGTTTTATGGTTTTAATGACCCATAAAACCTCCCATGTATATAAGGCCATGGGCTGCTTTAACACAAGACATAAACCTGACGATTTTGACTACTCCATATATGGGTCATAATACGCAAAGGCGTTACCCAAAGCGTGACATGACTGATCAAATGTAATAAAAAACATTAAGGTTATCATCTTAAATTTACGATCATACAGCACAGAAGATAGTTTAGATAGTAGTTGACTGGGAAGTAATTGTTTTCCTGGAGGTGGTGGTACTTGGAGTCAGACAAACAGAGACAGATATAAATGTGTTTTTCTGTATTATATTGTATGACTTTTAATTTAAATTTAATGTTTATGAAGGCAAATATCGTTCAATGCTTTAATAGATTGTGAAATATATCAGAATGTATATAAAATAAGTATAATGAAGAAAGATCACCCAAAGTGTCGGATGAACAAGACAGGCAGAAGTAAATTACAGACGCATTTTCCCTTCTTGATATTTCCCGCAGCCAAAAGCGGAAGTGTTCATATGTTCACTGTAATGGGAAGACAATTTCCGAAAATACTAAGCAACTTTGGACCACTGAATATTCAGTGAGACAAATTGAAAAGTTTGTGAAAAGTGTTGGACGAAGATAGGACTGACAATAGAGTAATATCGTAAGTTTTTGGTACATGCTGGACAGTACTCCGGTATTGACCATTGTATATTGTTTTTGCCTTGCGTCAAGATGCAACTAGAGACCGATACAATCATACACATTGACTTTTTCTTGCTGCAAGCTGATTTCTGGATATAAACCTTTCTAACATAATGTGTTTTATGTCAGTTATTAGAACTCAGAATGACAATATATAGACCCTAATAGGTCTTCTTCCATACCAGGATGGTTTCTAGGGCCAGATTTGAGTCAATCTCATATAGAATATGATCCAACATGAAAACTGTCGTCTCTTGTGATATGTCTCTTTCAATGTTACATCCCACACCTGTCTGTGATGTTGGACGTAGAGAGGCTGGCCGAGGCGTGTCTGCGATCTCAGGTGTCGTGGAGAGATAGCGAGACTCACATCAGTTCCCCTGTTAATGCCATATACGCAAAAACCTGTGTGTTTTCAAACGTCCCGTCAAGTTCCTTGGTGTTTATTGTATGGACGCTGAGGAGAGACGTTGGCGCATCAGCGGAATGAAGTACCATCCACCCCCATTTATTCCTACCATCCCTTCAATCCGCCCCCTCCCGCCCCCCCCCCCTGGTCCCGCCCTCACCGTGCAGTTTTCTACTCTCACTCGCCATTCCTGTCAGTTCCGCAGACGGACTTCAGGGAATCACGTTCGTTGCGATGAATGTTCAGCAGGGCAAACTTGCCATGTGACCATGTGATATGACGTCTTCGGGTGTCCTCCTCTACCCGAATGCCCGATTGCTGACTGCCCGCCGGCCCTCCTCCTGCCCGCTTACCCGGCTGCCCGCCTGCTGCCCGGGCTGTCTGGCTGCCTGGCTGACTGGCCGCTTGCCTGCCGGTCGCTCCACTAAACCAATTTGACACGGTTCGCTGTAGGTATAAAGAATACAAATTCAGTGACCTTCAACGCCAACGTCCTATAACCTTGCCATGGACTGCGTGGGACACTGCCGCTCAGATTGAGGTGGGTAGAGTGGGTGGAGGGGGGGGGGGAGGCGAGGATGGAGTGTGGTAATGGAATGTGAATGAGAGCAAGGATGAATGTTTCCCTCTGCTTTCGAAATGTCAGAAATAACTGTTGGATATAGGGGGTAGGGTAGGGTGGGGTGCTGGGCAGTAACAGCATTGATAAAGTGTTTTACCGTGATTTAATACCTGTATTTTTGTCAATGTGTATAGCGACTATGGAGTGACGTTGACTAAGATTCCGTAACAAAACTTGTTGAAAGGAAACGAGTAAGCTGATTTAAAATTCAATTATCACTTATTACATGCACATTTCTACCGTCTAGCGCTGTAGATAAGCTTGTCCAAAGTCGCTGTGCAACATCACATTCCCAGAACAGATGTTCTATAGTTTCACTAACCTTATGACAAAAACAACATTTTTCAGTGTCTACCAGTTTACATAGAAACAAAAAATTATTGGTAATTATAGTTCTGCATACAAATTGATATTGGAAGCTTCGCAGTTTCTCGTCAACCGTACACTTCAATGGTAGGCAGTACAGGGTTTTCCATGGGGTTTCTTCTAAATTAAAATTCAAGTTTTCTGCTAATTTTATTTCGTTTGTTTTCAACAATTGTAATTCTTTTACTATCACCATATACGCCTTATCCGCATAAAATCTAAATATTTACAGTTTACATCCGATTGTTTGGAATCCTCTTGCTGACAATACCGTCTCCACGGGAACGAGTAAGTTAGTAGGACGCACGCCAACGTTCAGCCACAGATTTTGAGGTATATCATTCCTCAGCTTATACAGCGGGTTCTTCATTTAAACCTAAGGATTTTACATTGACATTGCATCTGAAATGTCGAGGCTGCTATGTCATATACCACCACATGACAACAAATAACATGAAGCAGTTGACTTGATATTCTGAAGGCCTAGAAATTCACGCCAATCAATTCACAATAATGGAAGTTCCCCTGTTTGAAGAAGGAATGCCACGCGAAGACTGGTAGTTGCACCTAAGCGGCTTATTCCCTTAACAATGCAGTCCTCTGATGATGGGTTATGTGGTCATTGTGTCTCGGATATTTGTGTAAGTTTAATTTATCCGTTACGAGGCGCTGATTACATTACCTCCGGTCCCATCCGCCATTTTGGGACGGCAGACACCACAGATGTCGATTCTCACCAAATGCTAATTGCGCCATCAAGTCCCATTGGCTGGTCTTTTCGACGTCTCTAGAAATTGGATACATTGCATAGGTTTTGGATGCTAACGACATCATATACGGCGAATGGAGCGGGGGAATCGATAGGTATCATCTTAAGTTCCAAGGGTAACAGGCACCAATTTCAGTCTGATGGATAACGACAGGTGCATATAGTAGACAGTGACCCAGACATTTACTTGACAGGTTTTCAAATCTATAGGATTAATCATTGAGTGAACGCTTTATAAATAGGGTTTCTAATCTACGGGAGGGATGAACATGTGTCCTATTCTATAGAATTGAGGAAATGTTTTAATCTGTGGAATCGAAAAAAGGTTATTAATCTAAGGAATGGATAATAATGTTTTTTAATCTATGGGATTAATGAAAATGTACTCTGGGACTCATGGGATGATTAAAACCTGAGGGTAGTAAAAGCTTTAAGAAAAGGTGTAATGGTGGTGTTGTGAAAGGCCTTCAGCGCAAGGCATTAGGCAATTCGGATGTCTTTCCCGCACATTGCTTCACGTCAGATGCACCACGTTGAGACTATTTGTACCGTATACATCACGTCACAAACACAGACGCAGCACTGACGCGTTGTGAACGAAAACGGAAAAACGACAAGCCAAAACCGGCCATAGATACCATGCTGACTGGATCTAGTTGTGATCAGACAGACCGTCGCTTACCCAGAGGGTGTACCACTAAACAGATTATTGCCGTCGAACTGTTAAACCGTGAAAGCCGATCGCAGATGACGGATATGAACATTATATTTTTGGCATGCTTCGATCATCCACGTCGAACAAACACCCGTTTTTCCGCCACCCCTGAATTCCCCCTCCCCCACCCCCCACCCTCCTAATCCTCTGCCCACAGGACCCTTCCCATCTGGCCGCTGCCGATACCTCACAAGTCTGGCTCTCAGGGTTATTCATATGACCCCCGAGAGTCGAGGCTTTCGCTTCCGAACGCTGTGTATGTAATAGAATGGAGACAAGCCGTATCTGTCACCGTGGGAATTGTGTGACCACCGCCACACCCTGGCAGGAAGCGGCAGTTCTTGGGTCGCTTTGACCTTTATACGGTGGCAGGCTTCTCCCCTGTTGCTGACACTCACCTTGCAAAGCCTTCATAAAGGCAATCAAGGGACCGGCGGGGACAAGAACAATGCAAATCATTGACTCCATCGATCCGTCCCTATCATCTCGGCCCCTGTTCACAGAGTCTATAGCATCCCGGGAACCTTACCACGTGACCATGTGATATGACGTCGTCGGCTGTCCTCCTTATGGCATTAGTTATATTAGGTCTCGTTCGCCCAGTGTAAACCCGCAAAGAGGGTTCTAGGCTACTCCGGCGGCAGGCCACCAGGAGCGTACCTACCACTACTCAACGCGTAACGGTTTAAAGGATATAGTCACATATCTCGATAAAACAGTAAACCAATTAAGTTATTATAGGAGTTTAGAGAGTGGTGAAGTTTTTCCATTCCTCGAATACGAAATATGACAAAAGCGAATATGACACATATATGCCTTCACCGTGGATGAAGTCACGGACCGCGTATATACAACAACATATACTACAGATGAGAATGATCACTCTGGCGGTTAGTCGGTCGTAAGTAGGCCGCTTTAACGTATGTGGGTCATTTCGCGACAATAGAGCGGTCAAGACAGGGACGCGCCATGTCTCCTGGAGTACTGACATAACCCCCGGCTCTTTGCGAAGAAAGATGTAGCAAGTTTATATCCTGCATAGACATTACACAGGTGGGCGGCTTCGGCTGGCAAAACCGAGCACACACCACCATAGTCGAAAAAGCTACTTACTAAGCCACGCGGCAAACCCTTCCCCTATGGCTGGCGTTGTATGATATTTATTTCAAGGGAGCGTCCTGGTAATAGTAAGGGGATTAGATCAAGAGCAGAGTATACATACCTCCTTGAGGCCCTTCGGCCTCAGACCATATGACATGATCGATGCGGGGAAAGTGGCGGACAATAATAGAGGCAATATGCCTCTCTATAGCATAGGAATCCGGACGCGTCCACAATCCCTATTGATAGGGCCCACCGCCTCGGCGGCACGGTCGGCAGGTCGCCACGTCCAATAGTGGCCAAGCTTACACGTGCGGCCGACGCCGATAGAATATTGAATGTTGGCCGAAAGTCCAAACAACCCACCCAACGACTCACGATTACGCCTCAGACCCCCCGGGAGTTACTGGAACAGCGTCGCGCTCTCTTCACTGAGGCCGATCGCATCAAGCGATCTGATCCTAGTGCAAAATCAAGAGTGGTCAACCACACATTATACGTGAACAACGAACGTCGTCAGCACCCACTGTTGCCCCCCCACCCTCGCGACATCCTGACCATGTCGCCCACCGACCAAGCTGAAGTTGGCAAAGTGTCCATTATTCAGGGCAAACTGACCAGTGATGGGCCGTTCCAGACTACAGCCTTCGTTGCGGCCACCGACTCAATCGACTCAGCCAGGATGGCATACAAGAAACTTATGCTCCACCCCGACTGTTTCGGTGCTGCTCACAGAGTTGCCGTGTCACGACTACACTCTTCCCCGAGCGAGGCAGTGACGGAGTACACACAGGATGACAATGCATTCGGGGCAAGCCACTGCGTCGCCAAGCACCTCCAAAAGAAATATCCATCCGCCCATAACTTAACTGTCTTCATTACGACCAACATGCCCCCACTGAGAAACTCATCCGATGCCATCCAAGCCGCGGTGGACGATGTGATGACTCTATGGGACAAAATGTCCAACTTACAAATAGCGCCAAAGAACAATCGATCCGCGTGAAATACCCACATTTCTCAACTCTGCCAGAATTGCTATTCATGAGCAAATTTTGTTTGGGTTGAGCGGATCAATTTGGTCTTTCTTTTTGGCGCCTGCCCTTTTATTTGAACTCAGCCAGGTTCAATCTCAGTGCGACGGTAACGAGGAGTTATACTGAGGCTGAGCACGGCCCTTTGTTTATGTTATTGTTGTGGCGGGCGATTGCACTTTTATGTTTATGTTGGTTCATTACAGCGTAATTAACTTTGTTCTAATAATGATTGGCCTAAACGTCCCATCACGTCTGACAACTTAATATGTCCTTGCGCATATTCTTGATGTGCACTCATTGCACACCTCGTGCCATCCTTCTTATCATACTCATGTCGATGAAGCCTGAAATTTGTTCATGTTCCGGTGATAACTGTATATTACTTGTATTTGTCCCTGATCCAAGAGCCCAATATGTACCCATTGCCCTGATTAGTCCTGGTAAAACCGTAAACGAACTAATATTTGATAGCTATGATTAGCATATCCCAGTACAGAGCAGCAGTTGGATTATGGCACGGTTATTGTTATATGAGAGACCTTGTAAACAACCCATGCTGGCAACTGTTGATCACTTATATTCTCATTTACCGATTGGTCACATATCTCTCCTTGGGTGACATGATATGTGGTCTTGTGTTTAGAAAAACACTAATAACTCTGCTTGTGACTAAATTAGCGGCATCAGTCTTCTTACACCCCTTGATAGAAAATCCCACAACCCCGAAAAGTTACAACAAATACGATAATTCACTATACATTCCAAACATGGTCCTTAGGTATGACGTCATCTTGCCCTGCATCGCTTGGCTTTCTATTCTCCTCCTCTGCTCCGGTGATATCCATCCCAATCCAGGTCCCAACCCAGGTCCGATCTTACGTATCAGCCATGTGAATGTTCGTAGTTTGTTGAGCGAGGTGTCACCCTGTCCTGTCCTCCATGGCGACAAATATATCAAGGTTGATGAGATTTATAAGCAGCAGGTTCTCGATCTAAAGACTGACATAATCACTATTTCTGAGTCGTGGCTCGATCACACCATACCAGACTCAGCCATACATATTGAAAATTACGTTATACATCGGCGCGATCGGCAGCGGCACGGTGGTGGTGTCATGGCCTATATTAGAGGTGACTTAGCTGTTTTGCGTCGAACTGATCTTGAACACAATGATATTGAATCTCTATGGTTTGAAGCGCAATTGCCCAGTGGCAAAGTTCTTATTGGTGCTTATTACAGACCTAATGGGGCGAACGAGAGGGAAAAGGCAGTTTTCCTATCCTCGCTGGAAAATTCTATAGCCCTGGCTTCGTCAGAAAGCACTAAAGCCATAGTGTTGACAGGTGACTTCAACGACAGGTGCAGAACGTTTTACTCTAATCACACTGATAGTGAGCTTCACAATCGTCTAGTCAACATCCTCAAGTGTAACGCCTTTGAACAACTTATCAATGAGCCAACTAGGATCACGGCCACTACAGAAACTCTGCTGGATTTGGTCATCACTGACTCGCCCGGGTATGTTGCCAACTCTGGCACCTCTATGCCTATTGGCAATAGCGACCATCATGGAGTCTTCTGCGACCTAAACTTTTCTGTACCTCGCCTGAAAGCCTTTAAGCGGTCTATCTTTAATTACTATGCCGCCGACTATATTTCCCTGCGCTATGCCCTGTCTTTGGCCCCGTGGGATGTTGGGAGTCGTTACGATGATGTTAACGATTGCGCTGACTACTGCCTGGGACTCTTCATGGAATTGGTAACCACACACATCCCAAACAAACAAATCACTGTTAGACCTAGTGATAAACCATGGATGTCTACACATATAAGGTTCTTACTAAGCAAACGTGATAAACTGTATAAAAGACACAAGCAATCGCCATCCTCTGTACTGTATGAAGAATATCGCCACGTGCGTACAGAAGCTAGGGCCAGTATTAACGAAGCTAAAACCTTGTATCACTCAAGACTTTTGGGTAGACTACAGGATCCCAGCCTATCTGGAAAAGAGTATCATAAACTGTGTAAATGTTTCCTCTTTGGGAAAACTATAACCGGGATACCTCCTATTATTGACCAAGGGGTAGTCCACGCCTCCCCGCTGGCAAAGGCATCTGCCCTCAATGAATACTTCGCGGGAAATTCCACTCTAGCCGAACCCCCAGAGGGGTTTGCGTTGCCTCCTTTGTCTTTTAAAACCGATTATCGAATTACTGAAATTTGCTTCACCCCTGTGAAAGTATATTCTGTCCTGAAGCAGCTCCAGATTAATAAGGCTTGTGGTCCAGATCTAATTGGTAATAGAATTCTCAAGGAAACTGCTGAGGTAATGGCCAAACCGCTTTCCGACTTATTTAACAAGTCGATGCAATCCTGTTCTTTTCCTTCTACCTGGAAGATCGCCAACGTAATACCGGTCTTTAAGAAATCTAACAGACAACATAAAGAAAATTATCGTCCTATATCGTTACTGTCTTGTGTCGGTAAAGTTATGGAGAGGATTATATTTAACGAATTGTATGAATACTGTGTGGCTTGCGGGCTCCTAACATGGCGTAACGCCGGGTTTAAAAAGAACGAGTCCACAACTAATCAGCTGCTTTACCTGGTGCAACAGATTTATAAGGGCCTAGAAGCCAACGAAGATGTTCTCCTAGTGTTTTTAGATGTATCCAAAGCTTTCGACAGAGTGTACCACTATGGACTATTACACAAGCTGGAGTCTTTTGGAATCTGCGGAACACTGTTACAATGGTTCCACAGCTATCTTACTGGTCGATCGCAAAGGGTGGTAATTAGCGGGACTCATTCAGAATGGAAAGAAATTAACTCGGGTGTTCCCCAAGGTTCGATTTTGGGACCTCTTTTGTATCTTATATTTGCTAACGATCTCGTGGACGATTTGAAGTCTGACCCATTCCTATTCGCAGACGACACTTCTTTGCTCAAGGCTCTTCAGACCCCTGCTGATGTAGACCTGGTTAACGAAGACTTGCGTCGCATTGCAAATTGGGGAGCTCAGTGGCGTGTTCAGTTCAATGCTAGTAAAACGAAATACATGCTAATAAGCAAAAAGATTGACACACCGACTGACATTGCTTTACTCTTCGATGGAACCCCCATTGAGCGAGTGTCTAGCCACTGCCACTTAGGCATGTGGCTAACCGATACCATGTCATGGGGGAAGCATATCTTGGAAGTAACTGCCAAAGCTTCAAGGGCTGCGAATCTCTTGAGCAAAATATCTCGAACTGTTGATAGAAAGGCTAAGCTCCTCATGTACAAATCCTATGTAAGACCCCAGCTTGAATATAGCTGCGCTGTCTATGGAGGGAATTTGACAAAAGATCAGGCGAACTTGCTCGAACAGGTCCAGCGCCACTGTCTACTTGGCGTCACGAACGCCTATCGTCATACATCTCAGGAAAAGTTGCTCCATGAAACGGGAATCGAACCTATGTCCATTCGACGTCGATACTTTGCTCTCTGCCATCTGCACAAAATAATTCATGGCTCAACCCCCCCATATCTCCGAAGCCTATTGCCGCCCTTTGTCAGAGATGTCTCTTCACATTTCTTGCGCAACACAAACGATCTCGCTATTCCTAGGACCACCAAGACTTATGTCAAACAATCGTTTTTCTGGTATGCGTCCAGCCTTTGGAACTCTCTCCCAAGCGATACGAAACATTTAGTTACCCATGATGCATTCAGAACCAAGCTTAAACGCTCCCATCCTTACAAACATAACAAACTGTATGATATCACCAATAACCGCGGTTCGGTGCAGCATGCCCGCATGAGGATGGGACTCAGTGCTCTAAACTCCCATCGCAAGAAATTTAATTTTATTGACTTTGACGATTGCCCTCTATGTGGAACGAAACCTGAAAATTCGGTTCATTTCTTTCTGAAGTGTCCCCAACTTGTTGCTCAACGTGCCAGGCTATTGGGAGCGATGGGTCCACTGTTCTCGGATTCAAACTTGCATATTACTCTACCACCTTTGTCAAAACGCGACACCAATGATCTCGATTTAATACTTTTGCATGGAAGTGACCTCCTCCCGTATGAATGTAATGTTGAACTGTTTGAATTAATCCATACTTACATACTCGACAGCAAGCGTTTTTGAATATAAATAAGGAAATCTGTTCATCAATAACATGTATATTTTTTCCAGGCTTCATCACTTTTGTACATTTACCAAGAGGTGAGCATTCGCATGTTTTGTACGTTGTTGCAAACCTCTATAAAGAAATAAAGCTTATATAAAAAAAAAAAATATAGCATAGCACAGGAACTAGCGGCGAATTAATGCCAACGTCAAGTATATCTGGCTGCCTCGCCCGAAGCCCATCGGTAATAAATAGGGTGTCTGCATTGATCCAGCGGGATGAATGGAGACTGTTGAGGAAAAACTATAAGAACATGAGAATAAATGAAGACTTTAAGGAAAGTGGAAAAGACATGAAAGCATTCACAATTCAAGAAATGATGAATCTGGAGAAAGAAGTGGACACAGAGAAAAGAAACCACTAAAAGTCATTACTGTGATGAAAGTGTTCGTCGTCGCTCTACCTGACCCTATCTAGCTCTGAAGCTGTAAGCTAGACAATGTCCATCTGGAGATTGGGGGCAGGTGTGTGTGTGCACGGGGGAATGGGGGGTTTGGAAGCTTTTAATTAAAGTTAGTCTCCACCACGCCCCCCCCCACCCTCCCCCATTCAATATCCATCTCGATCCCAGTATTACCGCAATGAGGAGCTGGCCGCCATTTCAATTTGGTTTCTACTCTGTTACAGAGTCTTAAGTAAAGCTGTTCTCTATATTCCAAATCAAACAAATTACTACACCGACCTGGGGAGGGAGAAATGGGGAATATGTGGAGTGAATGCCAAGACGTCTGTCGCACGTACTTCCCTGAATATTAATCACATTTTTCAGCCCCTCCAAATGCATTTGATCTAATTTCTGGACTGTAGACCTGAATCCTAGACCTCTTGTATCTGTTGTGATGTTTGGCTTCCCATCGCAATACCCCTCACAGCAGCTTCCTCGCCCCTACTTCCCTCCCACCCACGCTCACTCACTCACACACAGATTTTGGTTTCTACCAGCAGAATGACAAGGTCACTGAAATGAGGAACACAACTCCTCTATGTTCATCGTGCAAACAAGGTTATCGATTTGGCAGCGAAGAATTCTTTGATAAGATGGCGGAGTCCAGTGTTCTGGCCCGGAAGATTTGTTTGTATGTACAGCTGAATCAATGAACATCCTCGTCCCAGATGTTCCAGGAAGTGGATCACTAAACGAAAAACAAACCTTCCGGGGATGGGCGCGCGATGGCCTGGTTAGTGTGAGGGAATGGCGACTGCACTGAATACATGCACTTAATGACGTGCATCATTGTCATGTGCGCAGTCATTGAACGCGCTTTGCGAAACGTGTGAAGCGAACGTCGAAATAACGCATGTCGTCATGAAAGAATGACGCGGATGAAGTGAAATACGCATGTAATATGACGCGTGATATGAATGACGCCTGGAATGGATGGCGAGTGAATGAGTGAATCTATGTTTGGGTTCGAAACAGGTGGCACTTTCTCCATTTCCAGCTCCGTTAGCCTCAGTTGTATACACACACACAGGACGTGAAAAAAAACGCTTCAACTTCCTTCCCCCATTTGCAGTGCGAACAACGTGGAAATGTTTTTTTTTATATTCCATGTCTATCGACATGTATCGTTGTGACCAGCAGTTTTCCGTTGAACCGTTGAATCGGATATGATATCTACGGTCAATGATGGTGTTCAACCGTTCTCCCACTTCACTCACAAAGAACGGAGGAAACAACACACAAGCTTTCCTGTTTGTAGTCTCCTTTTTTTTGCCCCTTATCCGCGGGATGTGACAACCAGTCTGAGTATACTCATGAATCTCGGCACGATCAAATCAGACACTGCGTTGTCGTGGGTGCATGTGTGGCTGGTGTGGTTTGTAGGGGGAATTAGGGGGGAGGGGTGGACCCTTCTGCCCGCAGCATCCCATAACGGAGCAATGCGTTAGTCACAAAGGAACTTTTTCCTTCGATTTCTTTACACGTCACAGTTGCAAAGAGAAGCCGCGCCCTGCATGTTACATAGCGGGTGTGTTTTTTGACCGATGTTCCCGTCAGATTGCGCGAGATTGGGGAATTTGAGGGGTCTTTAATCAAAGCAGAGGGATTTTAGCTTACATGTATCGAATCAGACAAAAACAAGACACCCGTGAGAAAGTGAGGCGCCGTTACTTCCGGTTCACGTGAGGGACAGCTCCGCAGATACAAACTATTCCAGTTTGCTAGAAATATCGCGACTGACCCGCACGCACCGAAGAAACTTTCCTCTCGAGTGAAATATGATTGATTTCCAAAAAGCCGCCGCAGATATGGTTTGGTACAATGCTGTGTTAGGGAGACAGCTGTGACCTGATTCATGCTTACATCGGAACCCCTATTGCGGCTTACATAGCATCGTGTCTTACATCGTTTTGCATAAACATGGGCTTCTGATCCCGTCCAAGATATATGACCGTTGACATCACAATGAAGGCAGGTCTATGAATCCCTAAATAAATATAGGAAAGTGGTTCATGGAATTAACATCTAACGTAGAGTGGGGCATGGCGATTTGTTATGTGGCATGTTACATAATAATAACAATGAAGTTCCCATATGAGCCGATATCACATTTTCATCGAGTCCACCTTGGAATTCCGTGGTTAACGTGCTTCCATGAATGTAAATCGTATCTTATAATCTATCTCCGTCACGTGATGAGAACGAAACTGTACACATATTTTTTTACGTTGAACATTATATGTTATAATTTTACTCAACAGACGCCGCTATGCTGCCAAGTAACACAAGGTCTCCACTTTCCTGTATAGCCAAACCCTTTCAGTCTCTTCTTCCAGGCTTCCTCGACCATCATTAAAACCTAAAATCGTTTTTGTCATCCAAAGCATTCCTTCAACGATTTACCTGATAATCGAGTAAAATGTGTTCGTCTGAAGCGAGTGAATATTAGATATATTTTTGTCAATTCGACTTCGATGAAGAAAGGGTAGGGTTGTAGATTTAATGTTGAAGAAATTGTATTTAAGAAGTTTCCAATTTCCGCTGTTGTGTGTTGTCCGCCGATCTCGAGCCTGTGACCTGCTTATTTGGCTTTTCCCGCATTCACCACGGGTTTCTTCCTGAGAGGGATGACCTGGATAGTCTGTGACTCAAATTAGGGAGAGGGAGAGGGACGGTGAGGACGGGTAAGGATGAGGAGATGGCGATTACGGTCGGGGCGGAGGGACGGCAAAGGGATGAGGGTAGGGGGGGAGGTCCTCCTGGGTATATATGATGTGGAGCAAACGTTATCTGGAAGCAGGAGAAAAAGGCATCCGCAAAAGTGAATCTTGTCTGTCTTTGGCATTTTTGGGCATTTTAAGTGATGGATGGCTTGATGCTTCAGGCACACATGGGTTAAATAAAACCCGGGTTTTGATTCCCAGGGGCAATGAGATAAAAAATTGAAACAGCCCGAGACACTCCCACGTGGGATTTGGCCAACGGGTCCTGGGTTCGAACCCTGGCGTCCTGCAGCTGGGGCAAGTATGTTTCAACCGTGTCATTGTTCAGGGCGTTTATTTTCTGGCAGACCAGCCGATACGGCCACCCGGCGTAAGCCCTTAAAGCACCCAGGGCCAAGGAAGCACCTCCTTTCACAGCCATACAGGGGTGGTCACCGAAGACCGGACTGATCGCTTATCAGGGAATGATCGCCCCCCACCTACATCATCGCCCTTAACCATTACAACCCCCCCCCCCCACCAGCTCGCCCTACCCACTTACCCACCGCTCCTTCCTCTTCTCCTTTACACCCACACGCGTCCGCCTCCCCTTCTCTACCTCCCCACTTGTCGACCCCGTTCACTCTACAAGCTCACCCATTCAGTCTTTCTACTACACCCCCACCCACCCAACCGCCCCACTACATCCCCTCCCTAACATCCCTTCCACTACATCGCCCAACCCAGCCCTTCCACTACATCCCCATCCTTGCACCCCTCCCCTTCCTCTCCACCAATCTAACTCCACCCCATGTATGCCCAACCCCGATTCCGCTGCCATCCACCCCCTTCCCTCGACCTCCCCACCCGTCCACCCCCTCCCCCTACAAAGGGAATTTTTTTTGCCTGGCTCGCCATAGCAGAGGTGACAAATAGTACGTATTGCTATTTGCATCTTGCACCTACTTTCCTCGTTTTTTACAGACGTTTGCCATACACGGAGCTAGTAGTCAAAATCGTCAGGTTCATGTCTTGTTTGAAAGCAGCCCATGGCCTTATATACAAGCGAGGTATACGGGTCATTAAAACAATAAAACAACATTCCAAGTGATTGCTTATATATTGATTACTTTGTGCATCGATGACACCGGGTACGATAGCTATCAAATATCAAATATTTAATATAGGGTTTCCACGTGAATAATTCATGAGCGATTCTAAAAAAATGTTTTTTTCGTAACAAGGAAAAATAAGACGAAATGATTAATCCAAAAGAATTTTCGAGGTCAACTTGAAGCAAGCCGTCGTACATTTGCTGCTCCATCCTCTATGTACGGGTTCACAAGAGATTCAATAGGGTCGAGCGTTTCTGACCGATGACATTGCGTAAGACAGACATTAGCACCATTTCCGGGAATTTGGCATGCCAGTCAATTTGCTTGGAAGAGTAGTGGAAGCTTGAAATTTTGATTAGATATTGTTCTTTAAAAACTATATTATCAGTTAAGATTCACAAAGATTGATATATTTAGTGCATGAAGAGGGTGATACAGTTCTCGCGATCGGGCCGCGAGACTTCAGTTTTGGGGATAAAGAAACGCACGTGCTACATGTTGAAGTATAGGCAGCTATAAGGCTATGTCTTTCCAGCTTTATTCTAAAGCCTATGCGTCCCATTTCATTAAACATGGCTATAGGAGGTATACGTTAACATATTTGGAGGCGATGATTCGCAGAACTTTTAGAACATACAAGGAAAAATCCGTCTTCAAAACACTCGAAAGCTAAAAATAGGGTTTTCAATTTAGCCCTGCCTAGGAGCTTTTGCGAGTTCCCCAAACAGCGAGTGACGTCACTTCTCACGTGCCTCCGCGGTAACAGAAATGGCGAGAGCAAGTCGACTTAACCATTCCGCTGTCAAAAATGCAGTGCATGGAGTAGCACAACGCACGGATGCGTCATTAAACCACATGGTAAAGATAAAATAAGACTAGTTGGATGTTTACGTATCACTTTTGGATCAAGAAAAGACGAAAAGTGTCTTCATTCTTTGTAAGGTTCTGTTTGGAGCGTTGCGCCAATGGGGGAGAATCCGTGTGACGTCATAATGCCTCGTTTTCGTTGGAAATGCCAAAATACGTTAGTTTCTCAGCCGTATTGTCCCGTCATAGAATGTGACTGGCAGGCCGAGGCGTGTCTGCAATCTCAGGGGTCGTGGTGATGTTGCGAGATTCACATCAATTCCCCTGTTAATGCCATAGACGCACAAGGCTGTGTGTGTTTCAAACGTTCCGTCAGGTCCCTTGGTATGGACGCTGAGGGGAGACGGCGCATGAGCGGAATTAAGTACCATCCACCCCAATTTCCCCCTACCATCCCCACAATCTACCCCCTCCCCCATGGTCCCGCCCACACCGTGCAGTTTTCTTCTCTTATTCGCCATTTCTGTCACTTCCACAAACGGACATGCGGAAAGCCTGTGGGTTGGGATGACCGTTTAGCACGGGAACCTTGCTATGTGACCATGTGACGACATCATCGGGTGTCGTCCTCACTCTCTGCCTTCGACCCACTCCGCTAGGGCTTCATTATATCTCTGTTGTCGCCTACGTCCTCAATGCATTTTCACACTGGCTCGCCAGGGCAGCACTGCGCAGATTGATAGGGAAAATGCGTCGCGCATTTCTACAAATTAGTGCTGGGACCAAGCCTAAGCCTAATAACGCCTGAAATCAGGTGATGAAAAGAAAGAGTTCTGTCACAATTATAACTTTTTCGAAAGGGTACAAGATGTGTTTTGCTGTATTAAATATGCAAAGCTCGTTATTTTTATGTTTGATTGTTGAAAACTATAAAAACTATAATTTTCTGCAAACTATGTTGCAGAAAATTACAGCTGATTCGACCGTTTTTCAAGAATCTTAAAATTTGCCCCCGGCCAACAGCAGCGGTAAAAGCGGAGCTTGCGTAGCGCCACCGTGCGGGGAGCTTGTGTCGTCCTCTGCCCAGCTGCAAGACTGCTCGCCTGCGCGCCGGTCGCTCCACTGAACCAATTTGACACGGTTCGCTGTATATATAAAGACTTAGTAACATTCAACGCCAACGTCCTATAACCTTGTTATGGAATGCGTGCGACACTGCCGCTCCGGCTGAGGAGGATGGAGTGGGTGGGTGTGGTGGGGGGGGGGGGGGTGGATGGGAGCATGGAATGGGCTAATGTAACGCGAATGAGAGCAAGGATGAATGTTTCCCCTGGTATCGAAATGTCAGAAATAACTTTTGGGTAGACGGGGATGTTGTGGCCTGGGGTTGGGGGAGGGGGGGGGGGGTCGCGGATAAATGTTTTCCCTTGTATCTAAATGTCGGAAATACTGGTATCTGTGTCAATGTCTATGGCGACTGAAGTGTGACTCAAATGCCGCTTAGAGAAGGAAACAGCAAAGCTGGACACACGCGAAGGCTTATGACGCAAATCAAGCCTCAAATTATACATCAGGTCCTTCATTTACACCTGGTTAAGACTGTTTCATTCATTTTGCATCCGAAATGTCGAGGTTGCTATGTCTGTTATCCTAGACTAGATGAAACCCACCGAGCGCGGTGGCCTAACACACAATTTCGCATTCCATGTTTGCGTCATCCCGCTTAGTGGGCTGAGCTGCAGATCAACAGGTCCCGGAAAGGAACCCCGGAGCCCAAGCTCCCCGCATGGTGGCGCTACGCAAGCTAGCTTTTACCTCTGCTGTCGGCTGGGGGCAAATTTCAAGATTCTTGAAAAACGGTCAAGTCAGCTGTATTTCTTGCGGCATTGCGGTTTGTGAAGGTGGGGGGGGTGGGGGTGATGGTGGACCCTTCTGCCCCCAGCTTCCCCTAACGGAGCAAGGCGTTAGTCATAAAGGATTTAGTTTGAATGTAGGGAATCAGACAAAAACAATGCACCCGTGAGAGAGTGAGGCGCCGTTACTTCCGGTTCCTGTGAGGGACAGCTCCGCAGATACAAACTATTCCATTTCGCTGGTAATATCGCGCGTAACCCGCACGCACCGGATAACCTTTTCCCTCGAGAGAAATTTGATTGATTTCCAACACGCCACCGCAGATATTGTTCCGGCGGGGAAATTGTGTTGGAGAATACCATTGGGACTACTTAAAAAAAATGCTTTGCTGAGGAGGCAGCTGTGAACTGATTCATGCCTACATCGGGGCCCCTATTGGGGCTTACATAGCATCGTATCTGACATCATTGTGCATAAACAAGTCACTTCCAGCATGGGGCTCTTAACCCGTTCAGGATATATGGCCGGTAAAATTACAACAAAAGCAGGTCTATGAATAACTAAATAAATGTGGGATGGTGGTCCTGAGAATAAACAGACCATCGCAGACCTCCTGGGTATATACGTGGTGGACCAAACGTTATCTCGAAGCAGAAGAATGAGACATCCGCAAATGTGAATCGCTTCTGGCTTTTGTATTTTTGGTGTCATAAGTGATGGCTTGATGCCTTAGGCGCACATGGGATACACCGGGTGGTGGTCGCCAGGGGCAACGAGATGAACAGATGAAACAGCCCCAGACACCTCCACGTGGGGTTTGAAGCCGCAACCTCTCGGCCTTTGGCCGTGTGGCTACGGCGGCTGCGCCCATTGAAACTATATATATCAATGGCCCTTGGTCACAATTCGTCTTTCATTGAATGAGAGGTTCATGACATAAATTGCGCAAATTACATCATTGCATATTACAGCATGAATATATTTTAGGTGGTGTACAACGGATCCGTCGCGTGGTGGCGCTTCGCAGGCCCCATTGCCACCTACCGGCTGAGCAAGAACATATTTTGAAGTAGGTCAATGGAAAGCCATTTATATCATATTCAACAACACCAGGTTCTTTGCCACATAGCGTAGTTTTCGGGAGGTGGCACTTTGCTAGATCTATAGCCAGCAATTCGGTTAGGACTATTTGTTTTGAAAGCAACATGACCCTCCAACTCTCGTATAACAGCCTTTTATGATATAGATATTGATAACGCTGATAAAATTGTTTTAGGGAATGAGGGACTGGAAGATATGTCACCAATGGACTTGAGACAACGAGACGCGCTCCGGATAGACCAAGGAAGCATGCTTGTGACGGGCGCTCAGCTGCAGGCCCAACGGGTTCTGGGTTCGAACCCTGGCGTCCCGCATCTGGGGCAAGTATATTTCATCCATGTTATTACTCACCCAGATTACCACGCGCAAGTATGTCTTTTTTGCACAACATTGGTGGTGAAACATCCAAATTATATTCTAAGCAGACCAGCCGATACGGCCACTGATATAAGCCATTAAAGTACCCCGGGCCAAGAAAGAAGGCTCCATTCACAGCCATACCGGGGTGGTCACCGGAGACCGGACAGATCGCATATCGGTACACTAATTTATCGTTTGTTTTGTCCAGTGGCAGTTTCATTGTAGACTCAGCAGCGACCTTGGGTAGCCGCTGGTGGGTTAGCAAGCTAGGTGCTAATAGTGGGTTGGCTAGCTGTTGCTGCTCTTGGTGGTGTTCACCTGATATACTGAGTTACGCTAAATGTCGCCGCAGCAGCAAGTGCCAAGATTCCCTAGAGGGTGATTGGTCTCGGCCGCTCCAGCCTTAAAGCCGGGCTGCTTCTGTTATGTTACCCGGAGTCTGCCACCCCTACACACTACGGCCTAGTACGTGCCCCCTCCTCCCGTCAGCCAGCCCATCATGGCCCTTACCCATTACAGGCCACCCAGCGTGCCTTACCCATTTACCGACCGATCCATCCTGTTCTTCTTTACATCCACAAGCGTCCGTCTCCCCTCTTCTACCTCTCTACCTGTCGACCTCGTTCACTCTACAAGCTCACCCATTCCACCCTTCCACTACATCACCACCCACTCTGCCCTCCCGCTACATCGCAACCCTCCCAGCCCTCTCACTACATCCCCACCCTTGCACCGCTCCTTTCCGCCCCGCCAGTCCAACTCCACCCCATGGATGCCCAACCCCGATTCCGCTGCCATCCACCCCCTTCCCTCGACATACCCACCAGTCCAACCCCTCCCTCTACAAAGTGAATATTTTTGCCTGGCTCGCTATAGCAGAGGTGACAAATAGTAGTTATTGCTATTTGCATCTTGTACCTAGATTCCACGTGCTTTCTTTTACATACGTTTACCATGTAGTGAGTAATCAATATCGTCGGGTTCATGTCTTGTGTTAAAGCGGACTATGGCCTTATATACCGCGCTGGTATATAAGGCCATAGAGTCATTTAAAACAGTCAAACAACATTCCAAGCGATTCCTTATATATTAGATTACTCTGCACATCCATGGCACCGAGTATGACATCTATATTGTACATTTAAGGAAGTGCTGACACATGAACTGTATATATACCATGTTAGCGTCACAAAGCTACGAAAGGCACTTTCACGGGTTCAGATGTGTTCTGCACATAAGCTCGCCATCGAGTTAGGTCGCAGAAATGGCACGTTTGTTTTACTAGAAAATCGTTTATGTAAATATCGTTATTAAAGACGAGCACCATGTCGTATTATGCTGCCCCAACTTCACTGACATTGGCCAAGAATAGTTTAAGTACCGGTATATTTAACTGGAATCCGCCAAGTTTTAAAAACTTTAGAATTCTAAGGTCAACGAAGGAAATATCTTCGATTGGGACTCCGATGACTTCCTGGGCAGTCTGGCGCCTCCCCCGCCTCCCCCGACACGCCCCCAGCAGCCAAGCTCGGCCGCCAAAGCCGCCGGGACGTCTGCCTTTATGTCTGTTGTCATGGCGACAATTGTTTTTGCCGTGAGTCAAATGTTAAGTGTTTATCCGCAGGTGATGAAAACTACTAGCAAATGATTGTTGCATTAGCAGGATGGCGCAGTGGAACTTTTATAAACCGAATTTGTTTTTGACACAGCCATAGATTCGGTTTGCAGAATGTTTCAAGTTTCATGTGCAGCTAGGGTAGAAATCGGGACCCGCAGAAAGGTTCGATAAGCTTACTCAGGGTTGGGTTTAGGGAGGTGCAATTGTACCACAAGTTTTTATTCAGCCGTAATTGCTTTACATATAGGTAATACCTTTAGCAGAACTTTTAAACGTATTTGTTTCGTCTCTCCAATGGTTTGATAGCGTTAAGTCGTACAAAATAGCCTCGGATAAATTGCCTTAATATAATAACATGTGTTACATTTGTACAAATGATCAGAGCGAGAGAGAGCAGAAGAAAGAGAGAGAGAGAGAGAAAAGAAAAAAGAAGGTTTTAGTGATATAATGTTGAATTACGATATATCCTTAATCATGCCAGAGATCGTATAAGTATCTGTGATCATATGTTGTAAGTGCCAACTATTATAGAAGAACTATGTGAGTGTATGCAACAATAACAAATAATAGTATTTTGTAATAAAGTTGTTATTGAAATATTAGTGCTCCGGTTGTGCATGCCAGAATCATGTGTGCGTCTGTAACAGTAACTCAATAGTATGTTGCAATACATTTGTTATCGAAATATTAGTGTTCCAGTTGTGCATCTCGCTGCGTTGTCATGTATTTATTGGTTAACTTTGGTAGTTTTCTTCCCTGTGAAATAAGCAATACTCGCTAACGTATAAGACGAAAAACGAACGTTTCCACACAGATATCGTGTCATCCGATATATTAAAAAGACGCCATTTTGTGATAGGGAGCGACAAAAGGTAGGTTACATCGATTTGCCGGCGACTTACAATCCACTCAATTTTTTTTTAAACCCCACGCTTTCATTTCAAATGCGTCAAAGACTGAAAAAAGAATTGTGCGGGCAGTGTCCTCTCCCATGACCGCCTTGGCTTTCATTTTAAACTCAACTCACGTATCAGGTCGTTCAAATGCTAATTGCGCACCCGTGAGCGTCGACGTCGTCAGCTGCAGTGAACGTCAAGTTAGTCCCCAAAGTAAGTCCCATTTCTCTCGGCGTCCCCTGGATGTCGCCGCCTGCCCTCTATCAAGATGCGTCGCCAGAACGTCTCGACTCGTGTCCCATGTTTTTTAGGGCTTTCTCCGCTTTTCACCACTGATGAGTTTCCAATTTCCGCTGCTGTGTATTGTACGCCGGTCTACGGCTCGTGACCTGCTTACTTGGCCTTTCCCGCAGTCACCATCGGTCACATCCTGGGGGAGGTGACCTGGCTAGCCCGTGACGCAAATGAGGGAGAGAGGGAGAGGGAGAGGGAGGGGGAGAGAGATAGAGAGAGAGAGAGCGGGAGAGAGAGAGTGAGGGAGAAAGAGAGAGAAAGAGGGAGAAGTATGGTACTGGCAGGAGAGGGTAAGGATAAGGAGATAGCTTAAGGATGGAGGGCGGTGGGTAGATGGGTGGGCGGGTGGGTGATGGGGTGGGGGGGGAGGGGCAAAGTGGTCACCGGAGCGGCAGGAATGAGACGTGTCCGAGGCAGTCCTCCTGGGTATATACGTGTTGGAGCAAACGTTATCTGGAAGCAGGAGAATCGGACATCTGCAACTGTGAATCTCGTCTGTCTTTGACATTTTGGTTATTTTAAGTGGTGGATGGCTTGATGCCTTGGGGGCACATGGGTTAAATAAAACCCGGTTGTGACCGCCAGAGGTAATGAGATGAAACACAAAACAACCCCAGACACCTCCATGTGGGATTTGAACCCGCAACCTGTCGGTCTGTGGTCGAGCGTTATAGCTGAATACATCAATGGCCGTGGCACATCAACTTACATCAATGGCCATGTCAAGATAAGATTTAACTTTTACTTAACGTCGTTATATAAAAGTCAACAATAAAAATTGGCACAAGTGCTATTGAGCGACAATGATAAAATAACATGAGATAAATGTACATATGCTAATGAAAATATAACAACCATTCCATAATCTATTTAAATCCTACCCGCTAGCTATGTGCACCAATTAGTGACACATTCGGGGTTGACAGCATTGTTTGGAATTCCTTAGCAAATTTGACTAATTTTGTTTCTTTGAGTTACGTTATTACTATATTACTATGAATATATTACAGGCAGCCTACAGCGAATCCGTCGCTTGATACGTGTCAGCCATTTTAAATGTCATCGTGGACTTCACAAAAGTCGGTCATCTTCACATCAACGTCGTTCACTTCACACACGTCATTTTAAACGAGTCATTCACTTAACACGCCAGGCTTTATTCCAGGCTCTTGACACGTCATTCTTTGGAATTTCAGACGTCATTCCTTAGCATTTCAGACGTCATTCCTTTGCATTTCAGACGTCATTCATTGGTATTTCAGACGTCATTCCTTTGTATGTCAGACGTCATTCCTATCACGCGCCACATCACTGACGTATTTCACTTTATCTACGTGATTCTTTCCCGACGATACGCGTCATTCCTCGGTCTATCGTCGTTCACTTCACACGTATCGCAAAACGCGTTCAATAATTGCGCACATCACACTGATGCACGCCATTCAGTGAATGTATTCAGTGCAGTCGCCATTCTCAAGCGGGTTTGTTCTTTACTTAGTGATCAACTTCCTGGAACATTTGGATCATTGATTCAGCTGTACAAAGAAACAAATCTTCCGGGCCAGAACACTGGATTCTATCTACACAGAGCGGCCCTGAGACGTCCGCCATCTTATAAAAGAATTCTTTGCTCCCATCTCGATAACCTTGTCTCCACGATGAACATAGAGTTGTTTTCCTTATCTCAATGACCTTGTTCTGCTGGTAGAAACCAAAAACGTGTGTGCTGGTGTGGGTGAGGGCGTGGGTGGGCGAGGAGGGGGATAAGGTAGGTGGGGTTAGGAGTATTGGGATGGAAGTCAACTTCAAAACAGACAGGCCTACATTAGAAGAAATGGAGGATTCAGGTCAACTGCCAAGAATGTAGTTTAAAGGCATTTGGAGTGCCTGAAAAATATGACTAGTAGTTAGGGAAGTACGTCTATGCCAGAGAAAGGACGTTTTTTTCCTTCTAGGGGTTCAGAAATGTAGGCACTTGGGCGATGCGTATTCCTTCACCAGATCAAAGAGGCAGTTTTTTCAGTATATTTCACGGAGAAAGATATATTCGAGACGAGAGGCCTTTCGCCACATCGATGAAATTTAATAGTTTGTTGTCTTTCAGAGAAGTAGACGCTTTGGAGACCGGCATTCTCTCCACACATTTTCCGTTTCTCCCTCGCCAGGTTAGTACGGTAACTTGTTTTATCTGAAATATAGGGAGGTAGCTTTACTTGAGACTGTGTGACACCGTAGAAAGCAGTAGAAAATGGCGGCGCGCTCTTCAAAGTGGTAATACAGGGATAGAGGTACCTATTGAATCTGGTGGGGGAGGAGGGGGGTGCGGTAAAGATTTCGTTCACGACCACTTGCTTTCGCCCGACCTTCCTCCAAACACACACACACACACACACCTACCCCCAATTTGCATATTGTAAATGTTTCCTAATATTCTCCATTTCCCTCAAATTATCCATTTTTCCTAAAATTATCCATTTTTCCTAAAATTATCCATTTTTCCTAAAATTATCTATTTTTCCTAAAATTATCCATTTTTCCTCATAGTCTCCATTTTTCCTCATATTCTTTCATTTTTGGTCTGAAAATTCTTCATTAACCCGTTGGCATACCCTATTTATTACCAATGGGCTTCTGGCGAGATATACTTGATGTTGGCATTAATTCGCCGGTTGTCCCTGTGCAAGATAGAGAGGCATATTGCCTCTATTATCGTCCATCCTCTCCTCGCATCGATCCTGTCATATGGACTGTGGCCTTAAGAAGGTATGTATACTTTGCAATTGATCTACTCATGTTACTTGTACCACTTGTACCTTTAAAATGTATACCATACTCCCTACTTTCTATTATCGCGATATGACCCACAGAGGTTGAAGCTTCCTACTTACGACCAACCAACCAGCCGCCAGACCTATCATCCTCATTTGCAGTATTGCAGCTATTTCTTGTAACTTATTATTAACAGTTAAATCATAGATGTGTTATGTTCATATTCGCATCCTTTGCTATATTTTACAAAAAAACTCAACGAAAAAAGTCCACCCATACTCAACTTCCAATAATATCTCTCAACTCGATTGTTCATTTTTGCAGAGCCAGTATTACTAACGTGACTACATATATGTATAAATTTATGGTTTGCATGCGCTCCACCGCTATGCGGCCTCGAGTCGTCCAGACATACCATGCTATATGGCTCTGTGTACAGGGGCCGAGATGACAGGGACGGATCGACGGAGCCAACGATTTGCATTGTTCTTCTCCCCGCCGGTCCTTTGATTTGCCTTGATGAAGGCTTTGCGGGGTGAGTGTCAGCCACAAGGGAGAAGCCTGCCACCGTGTAAAGGTCAAAGCGACACAAGAACTGCCAGGGTGTAGGGGTGGTAACACAATTCCCACCGTGACAGATACGGCTTGTCTCCATTTTATTACTTACACGGCGTTCGGGAGCCAAACCCACAAATCTCGGGGTCATACGACCCTGAGAGCAAGACACTTATGATGTATCCCCCAAATATAGGACCCACAATGGTACCAACACAAGCCAGATGGAAAGGGTCCCGGGGCGAGGGAGGGGAGGGGGAGGGGGGGCGGGGGGGGGGAGGTGGAGGGCAAAACAGGTGTTCGTTGAGCCAGGCTTAGATGATCTAAACATGCCAACATTTTAATGTCCATATCCGTCCTCTGCGATGGTACCCCCAGCATTCACAGTCCTACGGTTTGACGGCAATAATCTATTCAGAGGTACACCCTCTGGGTAAGCGATGATCTGTCGGATTACAACTAGATCTAGTTAGCGTGGTATTTGTAGTCGGTTTTAACTCATTGTTTTCCCACTTGTCGTTCACAACGCGTCAGAGCTGCGTCTGTGTTTGTGACGTGATGTATACGATACAAATAGTCCCGACGTGGTGCATATGACGTGAAGCAATGGGTCGGAAAGGGACCGAATGGCCCGATGCCTTAAGCGAAAAGCTTTTCATAACAACACCATTACTAACTCCAACACTTTTTCATTAAGCTTGTAGTGGGGTCGTACTATGGTACGACCCCACCTAGAATATGGAAATGTTGTGTGGAACCCGCTCTACAAAAAAGACATAAATCTGATTGAGAGCGTCCAGAGACGGGCGACAAGGCTCATACCAGGCATGGAAGGCCTAAGCTATGAACAAAGGCTACAACACCTAGACATGCCATCGTTAATGTATAGACGTTACCAAGGAGATGCCATCGACGTATATAAACACCTACACAGTATATATAAGGTAAATAGCACATCGCTCCTACCCCTATCCACCAGTCAAACGACGCGGGGACACAGCCTTAAACTAGCCAAGAGGTACTGTAACACACAAGCTAGGGCCCATTTCTTTGGCATGAGAATCACAAACGTATGGAATGGTCTTCCAGACGAGGTTGTCATGGCACCATCCCTAAACACCTTCAAAAATAGGATAGACAGATGCTGGAAACAGTATATGTATAAAACCGCCCCGGACGACTTCGCAGCTATGCGCACTACCAAATTTGAGTTTCAATTAAGTGAAGAAACGATGAAAATCAACCAAGAGGCCGTACGGTCCTACGACGGTTGAAGAGGATGTATGTATGTATGTTTAGTAATCCCATATATTGCAAATAAAAGTCCCATAGATTAAAAACGCGACTTTCATTAATTCTATAGATTTAGATCTATAGATGAATTCTAAAACTAATCATAAGTTCTATAGATAAAAAATATTTTCATAAATCCCATGAATTAAAAGACCTATTCATCATTCTCTGGCTGTAAGTAATACCCTCAGTGGTTAATACCGATAATGGTATGATTTGACATCTTTGTGGGGTAACCATACAATTATATTTATGGCCCGATATTTCCACTCAGTTCTTAAATTGGGCTAATTCATTAGTCCAGCATCTGTACCTGCCGTTACCAATCAGACTTACATTGATGCCTGCCACTCTTCAGGCTTAAGCTGTTACCTATCGACTGTTCCTACTCGCCCGCCGTGTACTGTCTGTACCGTCTGCCAAGGCAGTCGTATCGTTAATCGCATCCAAAACCTAAACCCACCGGGCGCCGGCGTCAATTATACGAGGCTCATTCGCTTGCAATGTATCCAACTTCCCGAGACGTGGAAAAGAGCAGCCAATGGGACTTGATGTTGCGATTAGCATTTAGCGAGAATCAACATCCGTGGTAGTCGGCCGTCTCAAGATGGCGGGCGGGACCGGAAGTAATGTAATTAGCGCCTCCTAACGGACAAATTAGACAAGCAAAAATATCCGAGACACAATTATCACAGAACCCATCATCAGAGGACTGCCTTGTTAAGGGCATAAGCCGCTTAGTTGTAACTGACACCTTTCACTTGTTATTCCTTCTTCAAACAGGAGCAGTTCCACTATTGTGAAATGAGAGGCGCGACGTTCTCTGTCTTCAAAATTTCAAATCAATTGCTTCATGTTTTTCTTTCTTAAAATGGGGACCGGGTTAGATCTTAATGTCGTGTGATAGCGGACTCGGTAGTTAGTTTCTTCCGTTAAAGTACACGCATTGATAGTAACTGGGGATTACGACATGTGGTCGAAATCCTGGTGCTGTAGGAGCTGTTTAGGCACATGAAAGCTAACTTAAAGCACGAACCCTCCCGGGACAATGACCTGGGGTTGGATGAAACTCGCCCCACGTGTAGGTTCCGGGGTTCCTTGACTTGCCTCCTAAATGTGATTACGCAAACATGGAATCTCCAATTGGGATTCATCTAATCTAGTCCAGTCTATGAAATAAGACATAGCAACCTCGACATTCCAGATGGAAGGTAAATTATGTAAACGCCTTAGCCAGGTTAAAATGAAGAACCCGATGCATAAATTGAGGCATGGTATGCGTCATAATCTGCGGTCCAACGGTCGCGTGTGTTTTATCAACGTTCTCATTCCCTTCATAGCCCGTTTTCTAACGTCATTTTAGTCAATATTTTATTCAATATTTTAGTTAACTTCACTTAAGTTGCTCTAGATATTGACCTGAATGCCGGTATTTCTGACATTTAGAAAACAGAGCAAAACATTTAATGCTTGCTTTCACCCAGCAGCACCCCTGGTCATTTATTTGTGACATTTTGATACTCGGGGTAAACAATTTTCCTTGCTCTCATTCACATTCCATTAACCCCCTACCCATTCTTCTCCCCCCCCCCACCCCCCACCCATTCCACCCACCCCAAGCAGGGCAGCAGTGTCCAATGCCCTCCGCAGTCCATGACAAGGTTATAGGACGTTAGCGTTGAAGGTGACTGTATTCCTTATAGATACAGCGAACCGTCTCAAATTGGTTCAGTGTAGCGACCGGCGGGCAGGCCGGCATTCGGGCAGCCGGGCAAGCTGGCTGGCAGGCGGGCAAAGGAGGACACCCAAAGGCGTCATATCACATGGTCACATGGCAAGGTTCCCGTGCTGAACGGTCATCCCAACCAACATGATTCCCTGAAGTTTGTCTGCGAAAGCGACCGGAATGGCGAGTGAGAGAAGAAAACTGCACGGTGGGGGAGGGACCAAGAGGGACCGTGAAGGGGAGATTGAGGGGGTGGTAGGGGGAGAAAGGGGGTGCATGGTTCTTCCTTCCGCTCATGCACCACCAGACACCCCCCCCCCCCCACCCCCACTCAGCGTCCATGCAATAAACACCAAGGGACTTGACGGGGCGTTTGAAAACACACAGGTTTGTGCCTCCATGGAATTAAAAGTAGAATTGATGGGAGTCTGGCAACATCTTCACGACTCCTAAGATCGCAGACACGCCTCGGCCTGCCAGCCACATTCTATTCTTAGCCTCTGCATGGCGGCTCGCCAGCCGTTTTCATATTGCCCGAACACAACAAAAATTAGCACATATACGCCATTACGTAATGGATATAAATATCTGGCCGTAGGAACCCTTATTTTGTATTCCTCGTCGTGGTTCCAGGGACATCACGATGGCCATGGCAGTGGCAAAGTACTCCCAATCACTATAAACATTTTAAACGGCCGAATAGTTGGCAGGGGTAAACCTCGCGTAACTTCGAGTGATGCATCTCGTTTGCACAAAAATGGTCGTGAACTTCCTGCCGAATTATGCCAACCCTCCATATTCTTGAGGCGATAACGTCACGTCTTAGCTGATTGTGCCAACCATGCCCAATTAAGCTAATCACCACGAACAAACGAGGAAATTTGGCCCCAGAACCCAGTGGTTCCAGGTCTCCATCGTCCATAAGGGAGATTAGACATATTAAAAGCAAGATGGCCGACTGTACACAAATTGAGAGAGTAGTTTTTTTTTCTAGTTAGTTCTTCTCCATACCACACATATGTTACAAGTAGCAGCTTATTGAATATTTGGGGTAGGAAAGACCAGGGCTAATTCGCCGCCGGGGTAAGTCCGGCCATATCGATTATTGTGTGATTCGGTTACGTAATGTTCGACCAGCTGACAACAGCAGGTTACTTGACTCGTTCCGCGCGTGCACGGAGAAAACAGGGGCTGTCCGTTAAACTATCTCGCGACTAGAAGCAAATACATGAAATCAAACTGCGTTAGTAAATTTTTTGCTCGTAGATTTTGTTGAATTTGCTACATATGCTGTAGACACGACATAATATATATATATCATTCAAAATTACAGGCAATCCCGTATTTAGTAACATTTAGCTCAACCCTGTAATAAGTTTAGGTTTTGTGTGAAACGAAGTCAAAACTAAAATTACTCGTGGGGCCTCCGACGATGGGGCACGTTCGCCTTGTGTAGTTTGTGCGGCGACGCCAGCGAGAAAGGCAAAATCTGGGTGTAGTGTACTGCCCTTGACTGGTTTTTCTTATGCCGTTTACTGTAGGAATATGGAAGTCTATAAACTTCGTCTTCTTACTTTGTCTTTGTCAAATGTTTTTTCTAATCGATTTCTTGGAACTAAATATTTTTCGCACGAAACAAATATTTCTTAGCAGCGTACTTCCCGTTAATAGTGCTAATATGTGTCTCACGCCCCGCCATCGGCCCTTTGCATTTCTTGCGTAACTTTGCATGGACCATGGAGCAGTAATCGCATAATAGTTTGCTACAAGTTCACCTCGAACATTAATCTTTTGGATTAATAATTTCGACGAAATGGTCACTTATTTTCCTTTGTTACGAAAAAGCCATTGTTTCCAAATCGCTTACGTCCTAATCACGTTAAGCTCTTCTAATAATATTTGGTCAATGTCGTACCCGGTGTCATGGATGTACAGAGAGTCAACTTACATATAAACAATTACTCTGATTTGGTTTTAATGTTTCAATGACCACGCTTGTAAATTAGTGCAATAGGCTGTTTTAACACAAGACATGAACTTGAAGATATTGATTACTCTCTATATGGCAACAGTCAAACCGCAATAAAAGTTGCCGAGTAGTGGGGTGGTTGGGAGGACGGGTGGAGATGTTGTGGGAGGGCTGGGTGAGTGGGGATGTAGTGGGAGGGCTGGGTGGGTGGGGATGTAGTAGGAGGGCTGGGTGGGTGGGGATGTAGTAGGAGCGCTGGGTGGATGGGGATGTAGTGGGAGGGCTGGGTGAGTGGGGATGTAGTGGGAGGGCTGGGTGAGTGGGGATGTAGTGGGAGGGCTGGGTGAGTGGGGATGTAGTGGGAGGGCTGGGTGGGTGGGGATGTAGTAGGAGGGCTGGGTGGGTGGGGATGTAGTGGGAGGGCTGGGTGAGTGGGGATGTAGTGGGATGGCTGGGTGGGTGGGGATGTAGTGGGAGGGCTCGGTGAGTGGGGGTGCAGTGGGAGGGCTGGGTGGGTTGGGGTCGGGGGCTGCATGGGTCGTCGGTTGACGGGAGGAGGCGGGGTCTACCGGGGAGTGGGGTGGTTGGGAGGACGGGTGGAGATGTTGGGGTGGCATACATGCGCCGGGGAACATAACAGAAGCGATTCAGCTTGAAGGCTGGAGCGGCCGAGACCAATCACCCTCTAGGGAATCTTGGCACTTGCTGCTGCGGCGACATTTAGCGTAACTCAGTATACCAGGCGAACACGACCACGAGCAGCCGCAGCAGCAGCTAGCCAACCCACCAGCAGCTAGTCAACCCACCACGGTGGTCGCTGCCGAGTCTACAATGAAACTATCAACGGACAAAACAAACGATAAATAAGTGTACCGATAAGCGATCTGTCCGGTCTCCGGTGACTACCCCGGTATGGCTGTAAAAGGAGCTCCTTTCTTGGCCCTGGGTGCTTTAAGGGCTTATGTTGGGTGGCCGTATCGGCTGGTCTGCCAGGAAATAAACGACAGGTTTCACCCACATTGTTGTGCACAAAAGGCTTAATTGATCAGGGTAATCTCCCAATACAATGCAATGGGGTGGGATGGTACGTTGGATGACTCCAGGGTTCGAACCCAGGACCCCTTGGCCTGCAGCTCAGCGCCCGTCCCAGGCAGGCATCCTTGGTCTATCCGGATTATGTCACGTTGTCTCAAGTCCATTGGTGATATATCTTCTATGTCTCTCATGCCCTGTGCCCCGTATAGGAATACGCCCAGGGGACACTGTACTTGCTGGACGTGCCGTTTCGATTTTTTAGTCTGTGTCACAGAAGATACATGCTGCAATGCCTTACTTTGCCATCGTCTTTATTGCGTGAATATTGTCCGTCCGTGGTGATTAAAAGGTTTTTTTAAGCGTTATCAATCTCGTTCCATTAAAAACCCTGTTATATGCAAATGTTCCTCACCGAATTTATGGCTATAGGTCTAGAAAACTGTCGTTTGCGGCAGAACAGCTATGTTGTTTGTTAAATTTGATACAAATAGCCCTTCATTGAAACTTCGAAATATGGATGATATAAGGTCGATTGAATGAGAATGTGACACACGTCTATATTTCTATATTATTATTATTATAAATGCCTGACATACGAGATGGTCATGCCCCGCTGCACCTTAGACGTTGATTCTATGGACCACCGTCCCGCGTTTGCTTCATAGTTACTCATAGACCTGCTTTGATTGTAATTTCAACGGTCATATATCTTGAACGCCATGACTGAAAGCCATGACTGAAAGCCATGACCACAGAACCTCATGTTTTGAGTGACATGTTTATGCAAAATGATGTAAGATACGATGCCATGTAAGCCGCAATAGAGCCACCGACGAAGCTGCCTCCCCAACAAGGCATTTCTTAATACTAGGCGGAAAAAAGAATCCCAATGGTATTCACTAACACAATTTTCCAGGCGAAACCAAATCTGCGGTGGCGTGTTGGAAATCAATCACATTTCTCTCGAGGGGAAAGCGTGTCCGCTGCGTGCGGGTTACGCGCGATATTACCAGCGAATTGGAATAGTTTGCTTCTGCAGGAGCTGTCCCTCACAGGAACCGGAAGTAACGGCGCCTCACTCTCTCACGGGTATGTTTTTTTTTTGTAACTTCGTACATTCAAGCTAAAAACCTTCTGTTCTGATTAACGACCCCTGGCACTTTTAAATATCGCTCGATGTGACGGGAACATCGGTCAAGGAACACTATTGCGGTGCGGTTTGTCTCTGTCCATGTAACTTGAGAAGAAACAGGAAGCAGAAGGCGGGCAGAAAGGTCCACGACCACTACCCCCCCCCCCCTCACTAGACGCCCCCAACCCCTGAAGCCCGGTATCTGATTCGATCGCGTCCAGATTCTGGGCTGGGTGGGTGGAAGGCAGTGGGAGGGCTGGGTGGGTGGCGATGAAATGGGAGGACTGGGTGGGTGGAATGTAGTGTGGGGGCTGGGTGGGTGGCGATGCAGTGGTAAGGCTGGGTGGATGGAATGTAGTGGGAGGTGGATGGGTGAGGATGTAGTGGGAGGACTGGGTGGATAGCGATGTAATGGGAGGGGTAGTTGGGTGGGGTAGGTTGATGGCCTGTAGTGGGAGGGAATAGGTGGGTGTGGATGTACTTGGAGGGGTAGGTGGGTGGGGATGTACTGGGAGGGGTAGGTGGGTGGCGTAGGTGGTTGGGGATGCAGTGGGAGGGAATAGGTGGGTGTGGATGTACTGGGAGGGGTAGGTGGGTGGGGATGTACTGGGAGGGGTAGGTGGGTGGGGTAGGTGGCGAAAAGTAGGGGTTGTAAGCTACGGGGAGAACTGTTATACTATAAATTTGGTCAGGAAATGATCACTGCAAAGTGCAAACGCATTATGCACAAATAAAATGGTGGAATTTTTTTCACGTTTTGTGTGTGTGTGTGTACACATAAGGCTATTCGAGCCGGAAAATGAAGATCCGTGATTCGGGTCCAAACATAGGTGAGACCTACGTCATACGTGATGACGTATTCCGACATACATATTTTCGAAGTCGGGCAATGGAGAGCCAATTATATCACATTAAACAGAAACCTATTTGGTAAGGAATAGTCAAAGCAATATGAATCTCTCGTATAACAGCATTGAATTGCATATATTTAATAACATATATGGATAACGCTTATAAGATCAATTACATACAATATACATACAATATGCACGCAATGAAGCTTATGGCAAGACAAAAAGAAGAGCAGCATATGTCATTTGTGACACGGACAGAAGATCGAAATGGTACGATAGGGGTAAAAAAGGGGTAAAACCTGCAACCTGGCAGGCCAGCCGATACGGTCATCCGGCATAAGCCCTTCACACCTAGGGCAAAGAAAGGCGCTCCTTTCACGGAAATACCGGGGTGGTCACCGGAGGCCGGACAGATCGCTTATCGGTACCCTTATTTATCGTTTGTTTTGTCCGGTGACAGTTTCATTGTAGACTCGGCAGCGACCTTGGGTAGCTGCTGGTGGGCTAGCTTGCTAGCTGCTGCTGGTGGGTTAGCTTGCTAGCTGCTGCTGGTCGGTTAGCTTGCTAACTGCTGCTGGTGGGTTCGCTAGCTAGCTGGCTGCTGCTGGTGGGTTGCTAGCTAGCTGCTGCTGGTGCGTTGGCTAGCTAGCTGCTGCTGGTGCGTTGGCTAGCTAGCTGGCTGCTGCTGGTGGGCTAGCTTGATGTTGCTGCTGCTGCTGGTGAGTTGGCTAGCTAGCTGGTTGCTGCTGGTGGGCTAGCGTGCTGCTGCTGCTGGTGGGCTAGCTTGCTGCTGCTGCGGCTGGGTTCGTTAGCTAGCTGCTGCTAGTGGGCTAGCTTGCTGCTACTGCTGCTGGTGCGTTGGCTAGCTAGCTGGCTGCTGCTGGTGGGCTAGCGTGCTGCTGCTGCTGGTGGGCTAGCTTGCTGCTGCTGCTGCTGGGTTAGTTAGCTAGCTAGCTGCTGCTAGTGGGCTAGCTAGCTGCTACTGCTGCTGGGTTAGTTAGCTAGCTAGCTAGCTGCTGCTGGTGGGCTAGCGTGCAGCTGCTAGTGGGCTAGCTTGCTGCTGCTGCTGGGCTAGCTAGCTGGCTGCTGCTGGTGGGTTGGCTAGCGTGCTGCTGCTGGTGGGTTAGCTAGCCAGCTAGCTGCTGCTGGTGGGTTGGCTACCGTGCTGCTGTGCTCTTGGTGTTGTTCCCCTGGTATGCTGAGTTACGCTAAATGTCGCCGCAGCAGCCAGTGCCAAGATTCCCTAGAGGGTGATTGGTCTCGGCCGCTCCAGCCTTAAAGCTGCACCGCTTCTTTTATGTTACCCGGCGCATGTATGCCACCCCAACATCTCCACCCGTCCTCCCAACCACCCCACTCCCCGGTACACCCCACCTCCTTCCGTCAACCGACGTCCCCTCCCGCCCCCGATCCCCACCCATCCAGCTCACCCAGTACATCCCCACCCACCCAGCCCTCCTACTACATCCCCACCCACCCAGCTCTGCCACTACATCCCCAGCCCTCCCAATACATACCCACCCACCCAACCCCCCCACTACACCCCCACACACCCAGCCCTGCCACTACACCCCCACCCACCTACCCCGGCCACTACATCCCCCCCATCCAGCCATCCCACTACATTCCCATCTGTCCACCCCTTTCCTTCCTTCTCCCCACCCGTCAAAGCCAGACATCCCCTCATCCCGCGTCCCCAGACATCCCCTCATCCCGCGTCCCCAGACATCCAGCCCCACCCGCCGACACCCCACCCGCCGACACCTCAACCGCCGACACCCCACCCGCCGACAACTCAACCGCCGACACCCCACCCGCCGACACCTCAACCGCCGACACCCCACCCACCGACAACTCAACCGCCGACACCCCACCCGCCGACACCTCAACCGCCGACACCCCACCCGCCGACACCTCAACCGCCGACACCCCACCCGCCGACTCCTCAACCGCCGACACCCCACCCGCTGACACCCCAACCGCCGACACCCCATCCGCCGACACCCCAACCGCCGACACCCCACCCGCCGACACCTCAACCGCCGACACCCCACCCGCCGACACCTCAACCGCCGACACCCCACCCGCCGACACCTCAACCGCCGACCACCCACCCGCCGACACCTCAACCGCCGACACCCCACCCGCCGACACCTCAACCGCCGACACCCTCCCCCTATTTTGTGACTATTTGTGTCTGCCTTTCTATCACACAGGTAACAAATGATTTTATTGCTATTTGACTGTTGCCATATAGCATTGTCAGGTTCAGGGCTTGTATTGAAGCAGCCTATTGTATTACTTTACAAGCGTGGCCTAGGTCATTAAAACACTAAAACAATATTAGAGTTTGTATGTTAGATTACGCTCTGTACATCCATGATACTGGGTATGACATTGATCAAGTAGTATTAGAAAAACGTTAATTTTCTTTTCTTTTTTTTATCATAACAAAGGAAAATAAGTGACCATTTCGTCGAAATTATTAATCCAAAGGATTAATTTTCGAGGTGAGCTTGTAGCAAACTATTATACGATTACTGTTCCATTGTCCATGTGAAGTTACGCAAGAAATGCAAAGGCCCGATAGCGTGGCGTGGGACACACGTTAGCACTATTAACGGGAACCATGCATGCCAACGAAGATGGTCGACCGTGAACCGTTGCTTGGGAGGCTATTGGAAGCGTGGAAGTCTATTGTTCCTACAATAAATATAATAGCAGTACTGCTTTATCAAGATTAACAGAGTTCGACTATGCATTCTTTCATTTTGATGAGATTGCTGTTCCTATAGTTGCACAATAATTATGGAACCTTTGATTTGATGAAATACAATTTGTGCAACTCCGTCTGAGCTGTCGGCCATGGATTAGGGCAGTATTCTAACGCAAATATAAATTCATAACGCAAATATGCAATATTCAATAACTGCTACTTGTAACATACGTATGATATGGAGAAGAATTTACTAAGCAAAGAACAGTATTTTCTCCATTTGTTCACAGCCGTCCATCTTGCCTTTAACATTTCCCTCAAGGACGATGGGGACCTGGAACCACTGGGTTCTGGGGCCAAATCTCCTGTTATATTCGTAGCGATTAGTTTAACTTGGCAAGGTTGGCACAATCGCCCAGGACGTGACGTTATCGCCTCAAGAAAGTGGAGGGTTGGCATAAGTTGGCAGGAAGTTCACAACCCTTTTTTGTGCAAGCGAGATGCATCACTCGAAGCTACGCGAGATTTACCGCGGCCAAAGATTTGGCCGTTTGAAATGTTTATAGGGATTGAGAGTACTTTGTCACCGCCATGGCCATCGAGATGTCCCTGGAACCACGAATACAAAATAAGGGTTCCTACGGCCAGGCATTTATATCCATTACGTAATGTGCTAATTTTGTTCGGGCAATATGAAAACTGCTGGCGAGCCGCCATGCAGAGAATAGAATGTGACTGGCAGGCCGAGGCGTGTCTGCGATCTCAGGGCTGGAGATATAGCGAGACTCACATCAAGTCTACTTTTTACGCACAACCCTGTGTGTTTTTAAACGTCGCGTCAAGTCCCTTGGTATTTATTGTAAGGGCGCTGAGGTGAGACGTTGGCACATGAGCGGAATGATGTACCATCCACCCCCATTTCCCCCTACCACCCCCTCAGTCAACCCCCTACACCCCCCCCCCCCCTGGTCCGTCCCCCACCATGCAGTTTTCTCCTCTCATTCGCTATTCGGGTCGCTTCCGCAGACAGACTTCAGGGAATCGCGTTGGTTGGGATGACCGTTCAGCACGGGAACCTTGCCATGTGACCATGTGATATGACGTCTTTGGGTGTCATCCTTTGCCCGCCTGCCAGCCAGCTTGCCCGACTGTCAGCCTGCCCGCCGGTTGCTCCGTCGCTCCACTGAACCAATTTGACACGGTTCACTGTATGTATAAGGAACACAGATTCAGTTACCTTCAACGGTAACGTCCTATAACCTTGTTATGGACTGCATGGGGCATTGGACACTGCTGCCCTGGTTGGGGTAAGTGGTGCGGATGGAGGCGGAGCAGGATGGGGAGGGGGTTATTGGAATGCAAATGAGAGCAAGGATACATGTTTACCCCGAGTATCAAAATGTCAGAAATAACAGTTGGGTAGAGGGGGATGGAGTGGGGTGGGGTGCTGGTGGGTACAAGCAAGGATTAAATGTTTTGCCCGGGTTTCACAATGTCGGAAATGCAGATATTTATGTCAATATCTATAGCAATGTAAGCGAAATTAATTAAAATATTGAATAAGATATTGACTAAAATGACCTTGGAAAACGTGCTATGAAGGGAATGAGAAAGTTGATAAAACACACGCGACCGTTGGACCGCAGATTATGACGCATACCATGCCTCAATATATGCGTCGGGTTCTTTATTTCAACCTGGCTAAGGCGTTTACATTTACATTCCATCAGAAATGTCGAGGTTGCTATGTCTGTTTTCATAGACTCGTCTAGACTGGATGGAACCCATAGAGCGAAAAGGGTAACATCCAATTTTACATTCCATGTTAGCGTAATGCCGGTAAGTAAGCTCAGCTGCAAGTCAATAAGTTCTGGGTAGGAACCCCGGAACCTACATGTGGGGCGAGTTTCATCCAACCCCGTGTCATTGTCCCGGGGAGGGTTCGTGCCTCAAGTTAGCTTTCATGTGCCTAAACGTCTCCTACAGCTCCAGGATTTCGACCACATGTCGTAATCCCCAGTTACTATCAATGGGTATACTATAACGGAAGAAACTAACTACCGCGTCCACTGTCAGGCGACATTAAGATCTAACCCGGTCCAATTGACTTGACATTTTGAAGACAGAGAACCTCGCGCCTCTCATTTGACAATCGTGGAACTGCTCCTGTTTGAAGAAGGAATGACAAGCGAAAGGTGTCAGTTACAACTAAGCGGCTCAGTTCCTTAACAAGGCAGTCCTCTGATGATAGGTTGTGTGATCGTTGTGTCTCGGATATTTGTTTATGTCTAATTCGTTCGTTAGGAGGCGCTGATTACATTACTCCCGGTTCCGCCCGCCATCTTGAGACGGCCGACTACCACGGATGTTGATTCTCGCCAAATGCTAATCGCGCGATCAAGTCCCATTGGATGCTCTTTTCCACGTCTCTGGAAGTTGGATACATTGCAAGCGAATGAGCCTCGTATAATTGACGCCGGCGCCCGGTGGGTTTAGGTTTTGGATGCGATTAACGATACGACTGCCTTGGCAGACGGTACAGACAGTACACGGCGGGCGAGTAGGAACAGTCGATAGGTAACAGCTTAAGCCTGAAGAGTGGCAGGCCTCAATTTATGTCTGATTGGTAACGGCAGGTACAGATGCTGGACTAATGAATTAGCCCAATTAAAGAACTGAGGAGAAATAATGGGCCATAAATATAATTGTATGGTTACCCCATAAAAATGTCAAATCATACCATTATCGGTATTAGCCACTAAGGGTATCACTTATAGCCAGACAGTTATGAATAGGTCTTCTAATTCATGAGATTTATGAAAATATTTTTTATCTATAGAACTTATGATTAGGTTTAGAATTCATCTATAGAACTTATGATTAGTTTTGGAATTCATCTTCAGATCTAAATCCATAGAATTAATGAAAATTTCTTTTTTAATCTATGGGATTTTTGAAACGTTTTGCAATATATGGGATGACTAAACACTGAGATTACTAAAAGCTTAATGAAAAGTTGTTGGAGTAAGTAATGGTGGGATCCCCCTCCACCGACAGCAGAGGGCCCGCCTCCACCAGCGGCGGGGGAGACCCCTGCGCGGGACCCCCTTCCACCGACAGCAGAGGGCCCCCCTCCACCAGCGGCGGGGGAGACCCCTACGCGGGACCCCCATCCACCGACAGCAGAGGGCCTCCCTCCAGCGGCGGCTGGGGAGACCCCTGCGCGGGACCCCCCTCCACCGACAGCAGAGGGCCTCCCTCCAGCGGCGGCTGGGGAGACCCCTGCGCGGGACCCCCCTCCACCGACGGCAGAGGGCCCCCCTCCACCAGCGTCTAGGGAAACCCAGGCGGCGGACCTCCCATCGCCGACAGCAGAGGGCCCCCCTCCACCAGCGTCTGGGGAAACCCATGCGGCGGACCCCCCCTCATCGACAGCAGAGGGCCCCCCTCCAACCGCGGTTGGGGAAACCCATGCACGGGACCCCACACACTGGGACGCCCAGATGGACGGTAGCGCCGGGCGTGGAGCCGCGGAGGGTCCCAGGGGGGTCCACACCCCAAACAGGTCACAGGGGATTCCCCGGCTGGCAACGCCTAAGAGAATGAGGAGCCCACAAGAAACAGCAGCAAATAGAGGCGAACCGTCCCCCCCGTCGAAACAACGTCAGACTTCTGCAGAGGTAAAGGACACACCCCGAAGACAGACTTGGAGACAAACCCACATCAGGCTCAGGACACCACCCCCGGTTGTAAGGAAAAACTCTCTCTGATAAAATCAAGTCTATGTCATTTTGCCAAAAAACATATATATATCGGGTGTATCAGTTATCATATGAGATAATGAAATGGTGTTTCGTAATTTCATCGGTTTAGATCATTGTTTGCATCACCATTATTATACATGACAGGTAGCATTACTTTTGCCAGCATGAATGTTAGAGGTTTAATTGACAAAAGCAAACGTGCAGATATTTTCAATCGGCTAAAAAAAAAACAATGTTCAATATACTGCTTGCAGGAGGTCCACTGTGCAAAAGGTAATATTGCTCAATTTGAAAGAGAGTGGGGGTATAAAGCGTTTTTCAGTTTATATAAAAGCAATGCTAGGGGGACGGCCATACTGTTCAATAACAACTTTGAGTTTAATGTTAAGGAAGTGATAACTGATACGGAAGGAAACTATGTCGCCATTGATGTAGATTTGATGGGTCAATCGATAACAGTGGTATCAGTATATGGGCCAAATACAGACACCCCTGCGTTTTTTGAGCACATATCAAATCGGATCAAACAATTACAAAATGTGTCTATACTACTATGTGGTGACTGGAATCTTGTTCAGAATTTTGAATTGGACACGAAGGGATACTCCAGACAAAACAATGTAAAAGCTAGCAAAGTTGTAAATTCTATCTGTGAGGAATTTGACTTGGTTGATCCGTGGAGATCACAAAATCCTAGCGCCATATGTTTTACTTGAAAGAGTGGGGGCAGACCCAAAAAATATGCAAGGTTAGATTTCTTTCTGGTAACCCCAGATCTACTGGCAAATATGGTGGATATAGATATAAACATAAAATACAGATCGGACCACTCGCTAATTAGGTTTGCGATCAACGACTCTGCTGGAAAAAGGGGAAGAGGCTTTTGGAAATTAAACGTCTCCCTTCTGAAGGATAAAAACTATGTCGAAATGGTAAAGGGGTCAATAAGACAAGTGGTTGAGCAATATGCCCAGCCCGGAGAAATTTTAGAAGATCACGATATCAAGCTAACGGTTAATGACTCATTGTTTTTGGACGTTTTGAAGATGGAAATAAGAGGCAAAACCATATCGTATGGGTCATATAAGAAACGTCTAATGAAAGAAAGAGAAACAAAGCTAGAGAATGAAATACGTCAAATGGAGATAGAAATGAATAAAGAAGAAGGCGACAGAGACAATATGTTAAACGAAAAGAAAGACCAACTTTACGCCATAAGAAATGACAGACTAATGGGTGCGATAGTGAGAGCGAGGATAACTTTGTATGAAGATGGCGAAAAGCCTAGTAAATATTTTTGTCAGTTAGAAAAGCGAAACTATACTAGTAAACTCATAACCAAGTTACAGTAAGAAGGTCGTGAAATTAGAGAGGCCAAAGACATACTAGATGAACAATATATTTTTTATAAGAACTTATATGCCACTGGTAAAACACAGTGGAATACAGAAACTGCAGTATTTTTATCCGAGGAAGATGTCACCAAAATTGAAGAATCAGAAAGGTTATTTTGCGAAAGTGTTGTGACAGTGGAAGAAATTAAACAGGCTCTGTTAACTATGAAAACCGGTAAATCGCCGGGATCGGATGGTTTCCCATGTGAATTTTACAAAAAAAATTGGAATGATATGGGCCATTACCTGACCAAGAGCTTGCAGTATGGCATAAATGAGAAGCTCTTGTCCACAACACAGCGCCAGGGAATCATTACTTGTATACCGAAGCCAGGAAAACCAAGGGATCTCATGAAAAACTGGCTTCCTATTTCTTTATTAAATTGTGATTATAAAGTGTTGTCAGGGGTACTTGCCTCACGTTTAAAGCATGTTTTACCCAAAGTTATAAGCTCGGACCAAAAAGGGTTCTTAAAGGGCCGGTTTATCGGTGAAAATACTCGTCTGATCTATGATGTGATGGACTATCTTAACTATACAAAACATGCAGGTTTACTTTTATTGATAGATTTCGAAAAGGCATTCGATACAGTTGATTGGGAATACATTAATAAAACTCTACGAGCTTATAATTTCGGAAATGAATTCGTGAACTTGTTCCAATTACTTTATAAAGATGCCGAAAGTTTAAATTGGGAAGAGGCTGCCGACAGGGGGACCCCTTGTCCCCATACATATTTATCCTTGCCATAGAGCCACTTGCTCAAGCGCTAAAAAGGAGTCGAGATGTCAAAAGTAAACAAATAGGAAACAAGAGCATACTGCTTGGTCAATATGCAGATGATACTTTTCTGCTACTTAAGGATGATGAAAGATCGATAACAGCGGCGTTGAAGATCTTTAGACTATTCTATTTGTGTTCTGGTTTAAGAATAAATATGGATAAGACGCAGGCGGTGTGGCTTGGGTCCAAAAAGAATTCTGAAACTAGATTATGCCAGGGTTACCCGATACAATGGGTCAAGATGTTTAAATTACTGGGTATAGTTTTCGACACAGAAATGGTAAAGGTGCTGGAAATCAACATGAAAATAAATAAATAAAAAAAAGTAATGGTGTTGTAATGAAAAGCTTTCAGCTTAAGGTAAGTTACCCATAATAGCAAGGTAAAATAACTGTGGATTTGTGATTATTTTATGATAGTATACCCAATTGCACACCTTATGGTGAAGTTTTAGGATACTTTACCGTCCCGTTACAAAAATATTCTCCATTTTCCAAGTATACCTCCATTTCACAAAATAACCAAAACTAGACACCTACCACGAATATGTGATTTTGCTACAATTCAGCTCAGTATTAAGTCATTATCATCAGTAATAGCTCTTTGGAAAGCTTAAACCTGGTGCAATGCAGGAATGATATTCAAACATTTAAATAGCAGCCACAAAAAAATAACAGAATGGTAATAATAAAGTGCAATTATGCAAAATCAGGACAGTTTTTCCCAAAATTCGAAATCACCACCATCACAAAATCGGCTGTTATTTCATCAAAAATGAAAATCTTGACACCAAACAACTTTTAAAAACTTCTAAAAACATCGTTCTTGTAATATAAATAAAGAAAAATATAGGTAGCTATGCAAATTTCCCAAGAAACACGTCCTGAAGCGTGAAACTATTATTTCACAAATATTTTTTGCCGCAGCTTATGTAACACCAATTATCAGTAATTTACGCCTTGTGTTCACATTTTAATAAATCTGGTTATATATAATGGTCTCCGATATAATTATGATCTACAAAAATGTTTTCTGAACTATTTACGAGTTTTCTCGATGCCTTTTATTTGAATTTTCCGAATTTATCACGAAGAGCCATTCTCGGGGAAATACCCTGTGAATGACGTCACGAATTGGGGATTCCCCTGTGAATGACGTAACGAGTTAGGGATTCCCCTTTCACTGACGCCCGCCGACGTTCGTCGATGTTTACCGATGTCTATCCTAAATCGCCGAAGATTATTATACGGAGCTCTATTCATTTTACTTCTTTTGATGTGTTTTATTCGTGCTTTGTTTCGTTAAGACCGTAAAATCTCAGGGCTACAACCCGCCGATGTTTGCCGATGTTTACCGAGGTCTGCCCGAAATCGCCGAGGCTTATTATGGGTAGCTTACCTTAAGGCATCGGGCCATTCGGTTCCATTCCGGTTAATGGCTTCACGTCATATGCACCACGTCGGGACTATTTGTATCATATACATCACGCCACAAACACAGACGCGGCATTGACGCGTTGTGAACGACAAATGAGGAAATTATGAGTTAAAAAAGAGTTACATTGCCGGCATGCTTTGACCATCCGTGTCTAGCCGAACGAACACCCGTTTGTCCTCCACCCGCCAACCCCAACCCTCCCCCCCCCCACCCTCCAACCCCTCCCCACCCTCCTCCCTCCGTCCCCCGGACCCTGTCCATCTGGCCGGTGTTGGTACCTCTATGGGTCCTATATTATGGGATACATCACGTGTCTGGCTCACAGAGTCGTTCATATGACCCCCGAGAGTCGAGGCTTTGGCTTCCGAACGCCGTGTATGTAATAAAATGGAGACAAGCCGTATCTGTCACCGTGGGAATTGTGTTACCACAGCCACATCCTGGCAGGAAGCGGCAGTTCTTGGGTAGTTTTGACCTTTACAGGGTGGCAGGCTTCTCCCCTGTGGCTGACATTCACCTCGCAAAGCCTTCATAAAGGCAATCAAGGGACCGGCGGGGACAAGAACAATGCAAATCATTGACGTCCTTTCGTCCCTTTCATCTCGGCCCCTGTACACAGAGTCATATAGCATGGTATATGTCTGGACGACTCGAGGCCGCATAGCGGTGGAGCGCATGCAAACCATATATTCTATACATATCTGTGTAGTCATATTAGTATTCCTGGCTCTGCAAAAAATATACATTTCTAGTTGAGAGATATTATAGCAGGCTGAGCATGTGTGAACTTTTTTCGTTTAGTTTTTTGGTGAAATATGGCAAAGGATGCGAATATGAATATAACACATCTATGATTTAAATGTTAATGATAAGTTACAAGAAATAGCTGCAATACAGCAAATGAGGATGATAGGTCTGGCGGTTGGTTGGTTGGTCGTAAGTAGGAAGCTTCAACCTCTTTGGGTCATATCGCGACAATGGAAAATTCAACGTAGAGACGTATAAATAGGGTAATCCAACGGATTAATGAAGAATTTTGAGGCCAAACATAGAAGAATATTAGGAAACATTTACAATATCCAGATTGGGGGTAGGTGTGTGTGTGTGTGTGTTTGGAGGAAGGTCGGGCGAAAGCACGTTGTCGTAAACGAAATTATAGTTATTCCTCCCCCCCCCCCCCCACCAGATTAAATAGGTACCTCTATCCCTGTATTATCGCTATGAAGAACGCGCCGCCATTTTCAATTGCTTTCTACGGTGTTACACAGTCTCAAGTAAAGCTGCCTCCCTATATCTCAGATAAAACAAATTACAGCACCGACCTGGTGAGGGAGAAATGGAAAATGTGTAGAGAGAATGCCGGTCTCCAAAACGTCTACCTCTCTGAGATTTCATTGATGTGGCGAAAGGGCGCTCATCTCGAGTATATCTTTCTCCGTGAAATATACTGAAAAAACTGCCTCTTTGATCTGGTGAAGGAATACGCGTCTCCCAAGTACCTGCGTTTTTGAACCCCTGGAAGAAAAAAAACAAACATCCTTTCTCTGGCAGCACTCTACATAGACGTACTTCCCTAACTACTAGTCATATTTTTCAGGCACTTCAAACGCCTATAAACTACTTTCTTCGCAGTTGACCTGAATCCTCGATTTCTTCTATGTGGGCCTGTCTGTTTTGAAGTTCGACTTTCCATCCCAATACTCCAAACCCCACTTACCTCACCCCCCTCCTCGCCCACCAACGCCCACACCCACACCCGCACACACGTTTTTGGTTTCTACCAGCAGAACGACAAGGTCATTGAGATAAGGAAAACAACTCCTCGGGGTACATCGTGGAAACAAGGTTATCGTTATGGGAGCGAAGAGTTCTTTTATAAGATGACGGACGTCCCAGGGCCGCTCTGTGTAGATAGAATCCAGAGTTCTGGCCAGGAACATTTGTTTTTATGTCCAACTGAGTCAATGAAAATCCTCGTCCCAGATGTTCCAGGAAATGGATCACTAAGTAAAGAACAAACCCTCTGGAGATGAGCGCCATGGCCTGTTGAGTGTGAGGGAATGGCGATTTCACTTTACACATGCACTGAATGACGTGCATCAACGTGATGTGCAAAGTTATTGAACGAGTTTTGCGATACGTGTGAAGTGAACTACGATAGATCGAGGAATGGCGCGTATCGTCGGGAAAGAATGAAGTAGATGAAGTGAAATACGTCAGTTGTGTGGCGCGTGATAGGAATGACGTCTGAAATACCAAAGAATGACGTCTAAGATACCAAGGAATGACGTCTGAAAAACCAAGGAATGACGTCTAAAATACAAAGGAATGACGTCTGAAATACAAAGGAATGACGTCTGAAATAGCAAGGAATGACGTGTCAAGTGCCTGGAATAACGCGTGGCGTGTTAAGTGAATGACTCGTTTAAAATGACAGACGTGTGTGAAGTGAACGACGTTGATGTGAAGATGACCGACATTTGTGAAGTCCACGATGACATTTAAAATGGCTGACACGTATCAAGCGAATGACGCATCCCGTTATGTGAAGGATACGTGACAATCGAATACCGTCTGCGCGGCCAGTTTAAGATTAATGACGAGTGCGACTTGTCAAGTGATTGGCGCGTATCCACACCTAGCCTGTAGGTGGCAGTCGGGCTTGCGGAGCGCCCCAAGCGACGGATTCGCTGTAGGATGCATGTAATATATCCATACAATAGTAATAAGATTACTCAAAAAAACAAAGTTAGTCAAATTTGCTAAGGAATTCCAAACAATGCTGTCAACCTCGGATGTGTCACTGTAATTCGTGCACATAGCTAACGGGTAGGATTTAAATAGATGATAGAATGGTTGTTATATGTTCATTATGATATGTACATTTATCTCATGTCATGTTATCATTGCCACTCAATAGCACTTGTGCTAATGTTTATTGTTGACTTATATATAATGACGTTAAATAAAAGTTAAATCATATCTTGACAGTACACAACCGCAGAAATTGGAATCTCCTCAGTGGTGAAAAGCGGAGAAAGCCCCAAAAAACATGGGACACGAGTCGAGACGTTAGGGCGACGCATCTTGATAGAGGGCAGGCGGCGACATCTAGGGGACGGCGAGAGAAACGGGACTTCCATTGGGGACTAACTTGACGTTCACTGCAGCTGACGACGTCGACGCTCACGGGTGCGCAATTAGCATTTTAACGACCTGATAAGTGGGTTGAGTTGAAAATGAAAGCCAAAGAAGTAATGGAAAAGGACACTGCCCGCACACTTTTTTTTCAGTCGTTGACGCGCTTGGAATAAAAATGAGACGTTTTTACTCCAAAGGAAATAAATAACCTACAAATATGTGTGGGCGTATTGATATAACATATTTTTGAGTGCATGGTGAGTCTCAGGCAAATCGATTTAACCTACCTGGTGTCGCTCCCTACCACAAAATTGCGTCTTTTTAATATATTGGATGACACGATAAATCCATGTGGAAATGTTCGTCTTTCTTTTTCTAAGTTAACGAGTATTTCACAGGGTAGAAAATTACCCAAATTTAGCCACAACCAATAAATACATGACAACGCAGTGAGATGCACAACTGGAACACTAATATTTCAAACACAAATTTATTGCACCTTACTATTGAGTTACTGTTACAGACGCACACTTGACTCTTGCATGCACAACTGGAACACTAATAATTCAATAACAACTTTTTTACAAAATACTATTGAGTCATTGTTGCAGATACACACATAATTCTTGCATAATAGTTGGAACTTGCAACATATGATCAGAGATACTTGTACGATCTCTGATATGATCACGGATATATCGTAGTCCAACATTATATCACTAAAACATTTTCTTTCTCGCTTCTCTCTCTCTCTCTTTCTTCCACCTGTCATAATAGTAACGCATTTTACCCGAGGCCATGTCGTACGACCTAAAGCTATAAAACCATTGGAGAGACAAAACAAACATGTTAAGTTCTGCTAAAAGTACTTAAAATCTACATGCAAAGCAATTACGGCTGAATAACGACTTGTGGTACAATTGCACCTCCCTAAACCCAACCCTGAGTAAGCTTATCGAACCTTTCTGCGGGGGGGGGCCTCCCTGGTGTAGTGGTTAGCGCACTAGACCGCAGATCAATAGGTCCTGGTTTCTTCATCCTTCATCGTCTCGGGAGGTTCCTTGGCCCAATTTAGCCTGTATGTGCACAAAAGTGGCCTAAAACACCAACATTCCATTCCTTTCTGCGGGTCCCGATTTCTACCCTAGCCGCACATGAAACTTGAAACATTCTGTGAACCGAATCTATTACTGTATCAAAAACAAATTCGGTTTATAAAAGTTCCACTGCGCAATCCTGCTAATGCAACAATCATTTTATCGCCAAGGAGTTTTCATCAGCCGCGGATAAACACTTCACATTTGACTCACGGCAAAAACAATTGTCGCCATGACAACAGACATAAAGGCAGACGTCCCGGCGGCTTTGGCGCCGGAGGTTGGCTGCTGGGGGGGAGGCGGGGGAGGCGCCAGACTGTCTAGGAAATCATCGGAGTCCCAATCGAAGGAGCCACAGGTGGGAAATCCGGGCGGGGCGGGGTTCATATCATGCTGTTCGCCTTCCTTCACCAGCAACGCCATGCCCTCCACTTGGTGCAGCTCAAGGTGACAGTGCATTATCCACCAGCCTGGAGGGTCAAGGAACAAAAAACAATCCGAAAATCAAAGGAATTTCCACTTCTAAATTGACGAATCCGTCATTTTGAAATTAACACACAGTCACAGTGCGCAGCAATGCATATACCACATGGTGTTTAGCGCCACTATGTTGCGCACATTAGCTATAGCTATTAGGTATATGAGTATTTTAAAGTTGCATGTCGAGTTGTTTCCCGCCAAAACTAAAGAGGTCAAAATACAAATAAGAATCAGTGCCAGACTGCCAAATAGTGTCTCTTAGCCTTGTCCGTGATATCAATTTACCACAAATTTTCATTTCAGTGGTAAACGTCATCAGTTTCTGTGCTTCGTGATGCTTTGTTATAAGTAGCAGTGCCGCGACAGTGTTCCATGGTGTCGCGGGATAGACAAGTTTGCCACACCACAGCCGAAACGGCGAGGTTTATCAGGTTTCTGAATTTATGGAATGGAACAATCGAGTTTTCGGCAAAGTTTAATATAAATTTCGCCTGGGCTTAGTTTTGGCGGGAAAGAACTCGATATGCAACTTTAACCCCATGTCTGATAGACGCTATATAATATAATCGGTAAATACGCCTATAGATCTCCTCTCTCGTATATTCAGTCATATTCACATGGGAAAGTACGACCTCGTAACTCTTAGCGAAACTGTCCCCGGGTTATATATATACGTCACCCTTAAACAGACTTACCGGGGTTGTCCGCTGGGAACCGAATGACCACATAGCCGCCGGCGGGAACCGTCACGGTGTCCTTTAGTGGAGGGTCAACCTCGTTGAGACCCGGGATGTCACCATGGAGCCACGAGCTGTTGGACCACGTGGCGTTATGACAGCGCTCTGTCGGGCAGTGCAGATCTGCACTCATCGCGACGTATCTGGGAGAGAACATGGGGCGTTATGACACGTGGTGCGTCGGCGCTCACTCCTAATATACGAAGCCACATTATGATGCGATTTTGACCCCTACTGTATAACTGATAAATAACGCAGCCTTATGATGACATTTTGACGTCTGGCTTATATCTAATATAAAACGCTGTACTTCATGATGACGTTTTGACGTTTTGCTTGTATCTAATATAAAACGCTGTACTTTATGATGACGTTTTGACGTTTGGCGTCTATCTAATATAAAACGCTGTACTTTATGATGACGTTTTGACGTTTGGCGTCTATCTAATATAAAACGCTGTACTTTATGATGACGTTTTGACTGTGTCTGGTTTATAACTAAAGTACAATTATACCACATTTTGACGCAATCAGGACGCACGACGAAATCTTGATATACATCACACATGACGTAATCTTGATGTATGTCATATAACAAAGACATGAGAACACAAGGTTCGTGCAAACCAAACTAGGCTCATCCACATATTCAGCCGAGACAGAATCAAGCATAGCTTGAGAAGGAAGACGAAATCGGGGTTATGGGATGGCCGTTGTACGCCATATTTAGCGTTGAAATAGCAACATGCGAACGTTTTCTATGGTCAATAGTTAGGCGGTAGAGACACCAGTCCTTCAGTTATGGCTTGACAAAACCACCAACAAATCGCTATACTTCACCATTATTGAACTTTGATCAGCAAAGACAAGTATAAAGGTCTACGTTGAATATTTGAAGACCGACCGCGATGGTCTACATGCAATATCGACCAATTTATAAGCCGCAACGTCACCGCGTTGTCAGCCAGTTGGCGCATTGAGGCTTTATAATGGGATTGACCATGGTTTTGATTATTGTTTCGCGTCCAAACTTACAAGATTTGACCCTTCATATCCCGATTTGACCCTTGACATCTCGATTTGAGGATCCAATTTGGCTAAATACTAATGTTATATCCTACGCAACGGCAAGGTGTCGTTTGTCTCACTTGTTGTCTTGGTAGATAAATCGAGACCATCACCAACAAGGTCAAGGATGATGACGGAAATGTTATGTTTGGCGACCTACGAGGCGAGCTACACACGCCCATCAGATCCAGATTGACCCCTCATATCCAGATTGGCCCATCAGATCCCGTTGACCCCTCAGATCCCGATTTGGCCCCTTATATCCGGATTCCACCCACAGTGCCCCGATTTTACCCTTATGATCGAATTGGATCCCTAGGATCCGGATTGGAGCCATAGGATCCAGATTGGACCCATAGGATCCAGATTCACCCCTCGGATACAGATTTAACCCTCAGACCCATGCTTAATCCTTGAGATCCTGATTTTAGCTCTAGGATCCGGATTGGATCCAAAGGATTCAGATTTACCCCTCAGATCGCGCTTTTGGCCGTCAGATCCCGCTTTGATCCTTCATATCTCGATTTGATCCTTCAGATCCCGATGCGACCCCTAGAATCCGGATTGACCCTCACACCCCAATTTAACCCTACTGATCCATATTGACTGGTCCCGATTTACCCCATTAGAGCCCGATTTGATCCTTTAGACCGCGATTTGACTCCTAAGATCTGGATTGATCCATCAGATCCCGACTTACCCCTCAGATCCCGAATTAACCTAACCTAACCTTCGCAAGTTGTTTGTCTCACTAGTAGTCTTGACAGAGAAGGTTAGGGTTAGGGCTAACCTTAACCCTAGTCAGTAACCCTAGTCATTTTCCCGCCAAAATTGGGTTCCCGGGTTACGGGCCAAAATGTCATCGCGCCGTCAGTCATTTGGCGTATCGAAGCTTCATAATGGGATTGCCCATGTTCAAGTAATATGCTCTTTAATTCTTGTATTGCCAACCTCTTCTCCATGTCAAATAAGTAATCGTAGATCGTAGATTTTCGTCTTAATATAAAACGGCTGTGACAGCGTCAGTCACGATTTCCATGCCAACGATGTAACTTACCTCCTGTGAAAGTATTTTAAATAGTCGTACCCATAAAATGACCCCCGTCGCTAACTCCCCCACGAGCATACCAAACGTCCTGCCACACAGAGATTATCATACCTTTTGGTGACAGGATCCACTACCGGGTAACCTATCTTCATGACGTAGAAGTGGTGGCCATGGAGATGGATGGGATGGGCGGAGGCCGGCACTCCTGGCCAAGGGATGGCTGGAGAAGGAAAGAGGTCATGTCATGTCGTGTCGACAAGATAACTGGATCGGTCGGCGTCAACGTACGGCCCACTCACTCTCAAGGAGTAGTCGCATAGATTGAATCCCTGATCGTTCTTTCATGTTGTTTTATCATTATTGTATCATTAATATGTACTTTATTATGCTATTTTTCTACGGATATTGGGTACACACACATATGTATATATATATAGGGATATATATATATATATATATATATATATATATATATGTATGTCTTTTTTGGAACCAAACTTACGTGTCACGTGACTCAAGAGCACCATCTGTATCATGTTGTCTCGTTTGAGCGAGATCTCGTGTGTGCACTGGCAGATTTCGCCATTCCGGCAACGTTCCATGTTGCAGGGGCGCTCGTAACCCACTGCACTGGTCTGGATCTGAACACCATGCATGGTATTACACTGTTAGTATTATACGGCTTACAGATCCTTCAGCACGAAAATAATCATACAAAATATGACTAAAATATGATCAGCCACAAACGCTCCCTTCTCATGCTAATCAAAAGGTATTTAGGGCATTGGTGTCATCAGATCTTTGGTCTTGACTTTTTACCTTCTGTTGACAAGCGGTTTAACCTTTTAGAACTTGGTCATGTACAGCTTCACACTTTCTTACACCGATGACTTTTATACAGACATATTTATAATTTTATTTTCTCCGAACGATCATGCATTGACTTGTAAATTGATATTGGCGATTTCAATATTCCTGAAAGGAGTTTGACATGTAGGTACCTGAGGGGGATATGACGGCAGCACGAACTGTATTCCGTTGACCATGGAGCGAAGTACGCCACCAATGGACCCTGCAACATAAATGGGATACACTTTCATTGGCATACGTCATATCCAGAAGAACATTGTCACAGTGGTGGTATATAGTCCTGGCTCAAAGAGATGCAGCCATTGATCCGCTTGGGCAACATACGATAAACAAGTCCGTAAATTACCAATCCGTGTCAAGATTTCTTTAATCATATTTTATGTAGGTATTATTGTTAATACTTACTTGGAAAGTGAAAATTTAGAAAGAATTCTTGGAATGAGTGCACGTCGACGGCGGACAGTTCATACGGTTTCACAGACCGAAGCACGTCGAAGTTGACGCACACAGTGTTGAGATCTGCAGCGTATTCTCTGAAATGTAATTCCTTGTGGCTATAGGAATTGATTGATAAGCATATATCTAGGACATTAACAAAGCTTCAGATCTAAGCAACAGTTATAACCTATTTGTTTTAGTAACAGATTCACCATTATTGTAGAACCCAGCGATTCCATTAAATTAAATAATTTGATTTGAGCGGGGATCAATTTAGTCCTTAGCTTTGAGTAATAAATTGGCCGGATCTGGTACGTCGCGCTCGCGAGGTTCAATGTGTTACTCACGGGAAGGGACAGTTGACGGTAACACACTTTGACTCCTCTGCGCATGCACGTGGCTGGGACACAGGCGCCGTCAGTGGCGCACCATGGTAACGCAAGATGGCCTCCACCGAACCCACATTCTCCTGACGGATCGGACTGTCCCACTGCAGAAAAAGTAGCAGTGTGTAAGCAACAGGATAATATGGAAATACCAATACAGGGAGTCCAGGAAAGGCCTATAAATAAAACTAAGACATTATCATGCCATCGAAGTCATCTATATATTGGGCAATAAGCCCAAATTAGTTTATACAATATCAACTTACATGTAAAAGAGCAGCCCACATTATAGACTTAGACAGAAAATATAGGCCCTATTAATAAACAAGCGATGCAAAGAGAAATTCGATATGAAAGACTAATAGGAGAGCAGCCCAGGGGTCTACAATATGACCTGCTAAATGAGATCGTCAGATCTAAAGGTGCCCCCACCCCCCCAACAATAGAATGACAAATCCAGGGCATCATCGCTAAAGGACAATGAGCACGAAATGAGTACAATATGAGCACACTACTCAGCAAAAATTCCGTTAACTCATTATTTCTACTCTGACACAAAAGATATTGTATGACTGTCGAGATAAACTCACCGGTCCCGGTCGCCCGTTGTACATTTCCAGCGTCTCGGCGCGGACCCAGTAGTTGTCGACTGAACCGTCTGTCTGGATGTAGAAATCGAACCTCTCTCCACCGTGAACGATGACCGAGTCCGCTTCCACGGGCTCAAGGTCGTGACCGTCACTGGATATCACGGTAAGGCGGTGCTGAAGGAGAAACATGTGTTTCATTGGATTAAAACATCGATCATTTATGTTAGTTAGACTCACGCAATCGATTATCATATACGAAATGATACTCGATAGGTGTACGTGAGCTCAACTGCGACTGTAAACACTGGAGGAATGGCGCCAGTTGTAAGTATGATGTTTATAGCTATTCAAACAGTTGTTCCCACCAATATCATGCCACAGTCTAAAACTGTGACATTTTGTGGCCTGGTGCAAGAATGATGCCTTTTTGTCACTAAAAGTTAGCGCCTGGAGCCTGCATAGATCTAGTATCCGTAAAACTGTGCAATAAAACGTGAATGCTAATCTTTTATTGCAACATATTAGATCTATGCGACTGTTTTTTGTTGTAAGGGAGATGGTGGGTGATGCATACTACCGCACGCCCCTCACCCCCAATTCCACCTTTTTCCACAAAGACCAATGTTGTAGAAATGTTGCATAATTCTCAGCGGGGACGGGATTTGCGGGGGCGAGCGGGGGGGGGGGTCCTATCGGGGGGGGGGGCGGGGATCTCCACCAATTTTTGACGACCGGGTTGGGAGGGGGATAAACGCCTCATTTGGCCTAGCGTTCTTCCTCAAAGAGAGGGGGGGGGTCAGGAACCCCGGGATTCCCCTCGATCCGCCCCCGAAACGCTGTGGAAGAGGAACACATGTCGACAAATTGGACTTACACCATCGATGGAAAGCTTAAAGGCGAAGTTAAGCGAAGGGTTGATCGCCCGGAAACGGTAAAACATTCCTTGGGACACATCGAAGGTCGTGAGTGGGACGCTCACTTCGACCTCGTCGGTCTTCTGTGGCCGGAAGTAACCTTCAAGAAGGAACGCCATACATTTAGACACATTCATATCACCATAACGATATTACAGTTGCAAAACTGTTGCAAATATAACTGCATATACTACTATTGGCAAGTATAACTGTGATATGCAGTGAGAAATGATATCATGATTATCGATTGAATCAACGGAGATCGGCAAATGCTTTCCCTCAAATTGCACATCTGTAACAGCTGTGGATTAACTGGATATGGATGGATATATAGATGCGGATTTAAATCGCGAATCATGCGGCCAATGACAAAATTGTCCTATGATATCCAAGGATGACGTTGCTTTGCGTTAGGGCGTGGGCCAGGCAGGTTCGGTTATAATAACGACGGAACAACAAGGCATATATCTTCATCGCCGAGTACGATTAGACAAGAGGAGGTAACGTAGAGGAGTTGGGTTAAGGGGTTCTGCTGACCTCTGCCGTTGATGAGGCCTGATTCGAAGGGGATGGTAGCCACCTCACTGCCATCCGGCTGCTGGGTTTTGAAGTGACACTCATCAAGGTTGTCGTAGCCTGGAGTGAATCTGTCCGACCAAGTAGATAATTATCACACTGGTAGTTTGCAAATTGAATAGTCAATCAAATTCCAGATGTTATGTATCTATTTATCTAACTATCTTTGTATCTCAAGACGTAGATAATTTCGCCAACGACTGTAAGCTAACGTAATGCAAGGTAGGCCTTACTCTTACGTGGGACCTGGGACAATTTCACTGCAGTGCGTATTGAACCATAACTATCATCAAACTTAAATTTAAACAAGATGATCCCTGCATGTATTAAATAATGTACCGAAATAAACGATTTTACAAAAAAAAAAAAAAAAAAAAAAAATGTATTAAATAATGTGAAGTTTTCTTAGAGACAGGCACACTCTTTCCATACCATGTATTATCATAATTCCGCACCCTATATTGACGAGGCGTTATTTTCGTGAATAATTTGAATGGCGCAGAAGAAATTAATCAATTAATCAAGATATAATATACCCACACTTTATTGGTGGGAGAAGTGCTCTTACTTTCCCGCCACTTACCGCTGGTTCTCAGCCAGGTAACGAATCAGGATAGCTTCAGACGTCTCGACGAACCAGTCGTGAACCATAAGGACGAACTCTTTCTCGAAGGCTGGCAATCGCGGAGGCGTCGGGGCGGTGGTGGGGCTCTCTGACGTCATTGTGCCATTGTTGTCCTCGTTGTGGCCGGACGCCGGGGGGCTGTCTTTGGGGGTGCGGTTTGGGTCTCTGTCTGTGTCCGTGGTGTCATCTGGCCGCTCCAGGACGACCAGAGCCCCGAATAGTCCGTCCGTTCTCTGGGAGCCGTAGTGGGAGTGGTACCAGTGGGTGCCTGAGGGCGTCGCCCGGAATCTGGATATGTATACTCTCATATGAGGGCTTTGCTAATAGCGAATCCATATTCATGTTTTTTTGTTCTATTGAAACGATACATGAAATGAAAGTAACGTTTGCCATGATTGAACACGGGGTTAAGTAACATATCATTATTTACATTTAGTTTCACAGTTTATATACCAGTACATTCATACATACAAAAGTCAGGTGAAAATGTGGATTTGCTTTCATTATTTCACGCATTGTTCACATGTCTGCACCGATGACATTGACTCTGACTCACCGGTAGGTGAAGCTCTCGTCCGGATTAATGGCGCACTGGGTGACCCCGGCCACTCCGTCCATCCAAGGGGTGCCCCTGTGCTTGATCCCGTGCCAGTGGATCGACGTCCCTTCCTGGAGAAGGTGGTTGTGAACTCGCACCGCCACCTGGTGTCAGAAACACAAAACGCCTTTTTCACTACTTGAGCCGGAAAGGACTTAGTCATCATGATCTTATGGCTAATCCGAGATTTGGGATTACGGGGGAAGGGAGGAGGTGGGGGCGTACGATTTGCGCGCAAGTATCTCATTGGAAAACCTATTCTCCTTCTTCGTCGATTGAACAAGATAAAATGACGACCACTCTTTAAATTGGCTCAATTTACTGTCAATTTCACAGCGCCAGCGGGAACGCTAGTGTTCAGGCTTCTGCCGCAATTTGATGTTGGTATCACGGTTTCAGTGGTCACGTTGTGGCGTAATTTACTGTCGGCATCACCAATGCAGGCGTCAACCCTATTGCGCAATTTGCCGGTAGTTTCATCGCCTCAAGGTGAAATTTATGTCGCAATTTGCTGTCTGTATTATCGCTCGGTCAGCCGAGAGGCTGCAGTCGCAGATGTCGAGTCAAACGCACGTCCCTGCGATGTTTCTCATAACAGAAATAATGCATTCATTTAAGACAACGCATTTCCAGTTCACGCATTCATGAGAGACGATTGTAAATAAAATGGGAAGGGGCGGGGGCTACATATTAGACAAGGCATGCCCCCGGAATTAAGTGACCCTTTTAGATATTCCTTCCCCTCCAGCCCTTCTCGCCTGTCCCAAATAATAATATATATGTGCAACTTTTCAATATTCTCGATTACCAGATCTATCATGCAGATCTTAATCACTTCTGACGTTAATCACGGATATAATACTGATATGACGTAAGAGCAATAACCAACCCAACAGGCAGACCTGTATGGGCCCGTGAGATCGAAACGACCAGGGCGGATTTCGCCCAGTCCCAAGCTAATGCCCTATTCGAGGGCGAACTATTTGACCCCTGCCGTTTTGAGTGTACGACGATCGTGCCCTGACCTGTTGGCCCTCATACACGACGATGCTGGGGCCGGGCATCGCATCGTTGATGAAGTACGCGGTGCGGTATCGCCCGTCAGCCGTCACCACGTCCGCCAGCTCTGCAAGACAAAAAAAAAGCTGTTTTAAGCCACTTGATTACGCAACTCTGAAAGACAAACCCTCACCGCTGCTGACACTAAGTCTGACGCTTTGTCTTACAACATATCTAACATGATGTCTGACACGATGTCTGACACCATATCAGACACCATATCAGACACCATGTCCGACACCATGTGTGACACCATGTCTGACACCATGTCTGACACTGTATCTGACATGATGTCTGACACTGTATCTGACATGATGTCTCACCCCATGTCTGACACCACATCTGACACCACGTGCCTGACACCAGTTCTATCGCCACGTCTGACACGCACCATAGATCAATTATCTGCCTTACTGGCGGGGTCACGCCTACCCATAGGCCTACACAATTTACGAGCACTACTGTTGTTACAAACACGTTTATATCGCTGCATCAGCATCACAAAGACCTGTATAAGCTTAGAATTAACTCCATGCGAAGCCCGCGACAAACTGCCTTTTGTTAAACTGAAACAGTCACTCCCTCCGCGTCTTAACTTGTGACGAACAACGCCACCGGGAGAACAAACTTACGGAGCCCCGCTAGGGACATTCAGAATTATTTTTATCTCGTTCGCACGACATAATATCTCGTTCGCCCGACTTAGTATCGCGTTCGCACGACTTAGTATCTCGTTCGCACGACATAGTATCTCGTTCGCACGACATAGCATCTCGTTCGCACGACTTAGTATCTCGTTCGCACGAGATAGTATCTCGTTCGCACGAGATACTATCTCGTGCGAACGAGATACTATCTCGTGCGAACGAGATACTAAGTCGTGCGAACGAGATGCTATGTCGTGCGAACGAGATACTATGTCGTGCGAACGAGATACTAAGTCGTGCGAACGCGATACTAAGTCGGGCGAACGAGATATTATGTCGTGCGAACGAGATAAAAAATAATTCTGAATGTCCCTAGCGGGGCTCCGTACAAACTGAATAGGTGTTGCATAACATTTCTTTGCGTTGAAATACAATGGTTATTAATTCAAGTGTAGCGAGCATTATATATATACTGAGACCTTCTTGCCACATCTTACGTAATGCATCTGCGATTA